>WHYT01013351.1:1238-106482 GCA_009806455.1 Tetrax tetrax | reverse complement strand
GAAAAAAAAAAAAAAAAAAAAAAAAAAAAAAAGGCCTGAGGAGGCCTGAGGGTTTTTGCTTCTGCAGGAGGAGAGAGTGGCTGCAAATGGAGGTAGAAAGACCTGACCAGACACCGCTCCTGCTCAGCCCTGGCAACAAGTGGGAAAGAAATGCACTCACCTCCGTAAAGAGAGATACGCAAAAGGTAACCAAGAGCATCAGTACAGTGTAAACTCTCCAAATCACAGGAGTGCAAAGAAACTGTTGGAAAAGACGTGAACAGCAATTAGGTTTAAATTTCTTGCCAAGATTTGCATCTGTTCCTAATGATTTGAGAGGCTGACTAACATTTTCTCAGTGGCAAGCATGGAGGTGGCAGTAGGAATCCTTGTCACAGAGATCTCGGAAGGTTTGGTGCCAGATTCCCCATGGCAGGGAGCTGCCTAACTCATCTCAGCTACTCAAGCTACTGCTGAAACCAACAGATCAGGTGCCAGGGGCTGGATCTGGTACCCAAATACTTCTGGGGAACTGCAGCTAATGCACAGCGTGTAGCTCTTCTTCCTCTGTGTACACTTGTCCTAAAGCCAAGCCCCCCCCCGCCACCCAAATCCATCCTGTGCTGGACGGCCAGGGGCGACGACAGCCATGCCCGACATTGGGCAGCAGAGCTGGAGGCAGCTGCTGGCGCTGTGCTCTGGCCGAGCGCCCAGGAGGGCTGAGGCAGCCTGGCCCCATGTGAGTTTGTGGTGCTCCAGGGAGGGGGTTGGAAGCAGCAATCCCTGCCCACTCTCTTCTTGGCCAACAAAGCCTCCTCCAACACGCAATACCATCCTATTGTGCTTTTCTGTTAGGAGGAAAAGCTCAGCAAGCTTTAAGCGCTTATTCTGTGGCCACCCAGTCTGTAGAGGAGAGGACTACCTCATTAATCAAGCCCTTGTCAGAAGGATGTTAGAGAAGTTTGAAAGGGTTGCTCAGTCAGCATCAAATCAGAAAATTCATTTCCAAGACGAATGCAGCTGTAGCTTCTGCTCTGTACGCTTAGGTAAAGGGTCAGCAAAATATGTGACGTGAAAAGGAAATGCGTGTTTTGTTTGCGCTTACCTGCATGCCACTGTACACAGCATCAATGTCAGCGAAGAAGAGGAAGAGGCAGATTGCAAGCTGGAGGGCCAGGAGGACTGAAAATACACCTAGGGAAAGAAGACTATTTGTGGCCCCCAGGAAGGAGGAGGGGTTGGTGACCAAACTCAGCAAATATGCTGACAGGAGCTCCAAATGCTAATGCTGCAAAACTGCCATCACGTAAAATGTTTTGTTTTTTTTTTCCTCCCTGAAAGAAGAACTACAGAATTGAAACTCGAGGACCTACTCCCCAGCAGCCTGCTGCAAACCTCACCACCTCCACTGTTTTTTCTTGCACAAGTGATTTGGCCCGTTCTGATTCTTATACAACCCCAGAAAACTGCCTCCAAAGCACACTGCTGTGAGCCACACCAGCATCCCTTCCCCTGTGTCGCTCCCCGACATGCTCCACCGTACACCCGGACTGCAGGCAGCGGAGGAGGCTGCTTGTTCTCCTGGGCTGCCCTCCCAGGGAGGGCCAGGTGTTTCTGTGACCAGGTGTTTCCTGCCTTTCACAGGAAAAGTTTGTCTGGCTTTGCATCCCCTTCCAAAGGAGCAGGAGGCCACAGAGCAATGGAAATGGCTCAGATATCCGGAGGTGCCCAGCAATTACCTGGAGCTGAGCATCTTAAAACTAGCCAGCGAGTTTTGTCAACAGGTCCCAACGGCCTCCTGGCAACCCTGCTCAGTGCCAGGGAGAAGAGGGGACAGGGCTGAGTGGGTGGCAAAACCAAGGGAACTGCCCTTTGCTTCCTCCTAGGGATTGTCCCCAAGCAGGGATAAAACACAGAAAAGCGCATGTAGATTTTTAAGCTGGCAGTGTCCTCTCTCCCATCTCAGCCTGGCTGCTTGCAGGGCGGCTTCCTTCTGGTCTCACCTGTCTTCTGCAGGCAATCAGTGCTCTGTGAAATGGGTGTGGGACCTGCCTTTTAACAAAACACCTAACAAATCAACTCTGCTGAGATTAAGCAAAGTCCTGCCCTCTCATCCATGAGCTGCAATTCCAAAGGAGCTATCAGTCAGCTGATGGCTAGAAGGGCAAAATCATCTCTGCAAAACTCAAACAGAAAAAGAAAGGTTATCGTGAGAGGATTTTAACAGTGATATTATCACAGGCTTTTCTCTCATCTCTAGGAATGGAAGGTAAGGAAAGACTGTGAATCTCAGAGGAACTCCTTTTGATGTGTGTATTGCGAAACACCTGATCCTCATGTGCCCTCTGTCTTCACAATAATACACAGTTCTGCACTAAATCCAGCCCTTCATCTGCTGGAAAGCACACATTTTCTGAAACAAGATGCAGTCTCCTTTTTCAGCTCTGCTGCTTCTTATCTCAAGGAAGAAGCTAACACAAGCAGTGCTCACTGAGCTTTTTTGAAATGAAGAAGTAGAAGCGCGCATACACCAATAATTATTTTATATGCCTGTCACTGGTGTGGGTGCAGAAAAATCCACAGCATCCCTTCCCTAGCAGCCTCTCCTGCCAGGGTTATTTTGGGATAGGAACAACAGCCAGTGGAGCACATGTTGCTCCACCTCTACTCACGGTTGGTGTAGATGGGCTTCCGGAAGGGCTTTCCCTTGGAAAAGACAAAGGCCACAATGATGCAGTTGATAGAAGACAGTGGCCACAGCGTAGTGTCTTCGTAACTGAGGACAGTGCTGTGGGCACTGCTGCTGGTACCGTTTCCCCCTGGGCTGGTGTGGAACATGGTCTGGTTCCCTGGAGAGCAATGTCTGAAAGGTAACACCCAGAGTTTTGTTCCTGCTCTCTCCAGCAATAGCAAACTGCAAACAGCAATTCTCTTTTCTTTCCAACCCAGCCTACTATAACCAGATATCACCCACAGGAATGAAAATCACATGTTTTAAATCCCCAAAACCCCCAAAACTTAGCTTAATTTTCTGGTTTATGCCAAAATCTTGGCTCTCAAGTGGGGAATGACAGCAGTGTTCAAGAGACATGGCTATGAAGAAGCAGCTGCCTGCACACCACTCTGGCGCATTTGCCCCGTGAGGGAAACGGCCCTGTCTGAGCCCTGGCATCTGGGAGCATCCCCACTGCAGTGCCTCGCTGGCCCTCCTGCCCCACTGGTTCGTTTCTGCATGAGGATATGCTGGTCATTCATATATTTTATAATATACTATATATAATATCATACACATATAATACAATTAGCCTCTGGAATGGGGAGAGACACTTTTTACCTTTCACAAACACAGAAACTAGCCGGCTTCCTACCTCGCAACCATTTTTTAAGCCAGGTTGGTCTCCAAAAAAAGCTGACCCCAGGGCTGTTTATTTCCTGGAGGAGACCGGACCCCGGGGAGGGCAGCTGAGGGGGTGGACACTGCTGCTTCTCCCGCATTTCCAGATGGGCAGAGCCCTGCATGCTTCAGAGGAGGCTTTTGAAAAACACGCATGTGTTAGCCCTTCGGCTGGCCCTTTAGATTTGAGTGTGGCATTTGCAGCAACTTAAATTTTGTCTTGGCAACACTCTGCTGAGTATGCACACAGCTGAGGGGGGTGGAAATTGTCCCACTTGGGTCCCTCAGTGTGCCCGGCTGCCGGCCGTGGCAAGGTTGGGTGTCCCCCACACACAGCAGCAATGTGATCTGCAAGTTGGAGATCAGAGAGAAGAAGAGGCACTTACCTCTGGCTGGCCAGCGCTACGTACCAGGGCTGCTGCTTCACCAGAAGGAAGCCACAGGTTTGCATGATGATGGTGAAGCAGACATTGAGGACGACGGAGAGCAGCAAGGGAGGAGAGAGGAGCTGGCCGGGAGGGCGATAAGGTGCCAGCTTTGGATAGGCTTCGGTCAAGCTCACTGGGGAGAAATCAGAGACATTTGCAGTCCGTGGCGGCCCAGCCCACCAGCATCCCTCTGTGTCTGCTGGGCCAGCAGAGCCACACACAGAACCCCAGCCGCTCATCACAGGTGAAAGCTGCAAAGCCTGGCCCTAATAAAGCAGTCAAGAAATGGCATTGATATCCACCGTTTCCCATCTGAACCTCCTCTGAACTCATCCCCTCAGGAGAACAGAGAGAAGATGGGGAATATCACCCTCACTTGCAAGTGGGGATCACCTGTGGGGTGTAAGAGCCGTACTGGGTCCCGCACCAGGAACACACAGGAGACCAGGAGCTGAAGTTACGCTGTCCGAGCCCCACTAACAGTCACCAGAGCAACTGCTCCTCTTCCAGTCGAGTCTCTCATCCAAACCCTATCAGTTATGTACAGAGTTCTGCAGCTGTGTTTGCAAAGGACTGTAAGAAAAATCCCATGCTCTGGGCCTTGGGAGTTGTGCTAGAATCAGTGGCTTTGATCTTTCTGACAGCAGAACTTGGCTGTTCATTTTAATTTTTGTTAGGAAATTAAGTCAGCTATTTACACTCAGGCTCTCAGACAGACACAGCTGGCTTCCCCGAGCTGCTTACTTGTGAGGCAAACGAAAAGGGTAATGACGACGTCTTGTATCAAATACTGGTGATTCCCAAAGATTTGCAGTTGCTGGAACAAAAACAAAGGCAGCACCACCTAAGAACTGATGTCAACTTTGACAATACAAACTGTAGCATCCGACGCTGTCTCAGAGCAACTCCATGCCAGCAACAGCAGCCTCATGGCCCTGATGCAACCCCGTGAGGACCAGCAAGCCCAGGCTTGTCAGTTGTCAGCCGGGTCCCACGGAACCCCTTGCTAATTCATAGCACTTGCGGGTGACTCAACATTTGAATGTGGCATTTGGATGTTTTTCCACCCTTCTTCCAGCAGACACCAATGCCCCTTGGACCACTTAGATTCAGTCCCAGCCCCCAGTAATAGCAACAACAAAGTTTCACTTTGTGCCAGGCTTGAAATGTCTTTGGGTAGCGGGAACATGGTCCCAAACTAGTGGCTGTGCCCACATAGTGACCCACTTAGCTGTCCCTATGCAGTGACCCACAGGCACTCCCTTTTTGCCCCCGAGGCTGAGCCATGCCTTGCAGATTCACAGCAGCTCACCTCGCTTTCTGCCCTTCACCCTCAGTGGGTCTACACACAGAAGATGTGCATGAACAGGGGCAAGAGAGGTGGCCTCGAGTAAATCCATACATTAATTTCTTTTACTGTTTTTCTTTCAATGTTTTAAAATTTTATAGGATTCATCACATACGGGTGATACACAATAGTAATTCTTCCTTAACCACCCTCGTTCACCTGCCTGAGATACTCACTTCTTCTTTAACTTTTTTTTTTTTTTCCAAAGCTCCCTTTTCACAGCAAATCCTGCTCCTGGGCCTCCACCACCCAGCTAGGCAGGACTCACCCCCGCTTCTAATTCCCTTTCTTCTTTTGGAAGAGGTGAAGTTTTATCACCAGCCTTTTTCCCCAATTCAGAGGGGTCCCTAAAACCAATCTACCCCCTGCTGTTAATTATCCAGCTTTTCACATCTTGGTTATTCCTTGAAGCCCTGTACGCCTTCTCTTCCCTGCTGAGTAACACCGTTAAAGATAAAAACCTCCGGTGAGCACAGCGTACTGATAAAAGACCGGCGTTAAACACTTACCCAGAACAGCAGAGCAGTACCGACAAACTGAATCAGGCCGTAAAGGGCCAGGTATTTAACCACCGCGAAGGAAGCAACCAAAGCAGCTCGACCTTCCCTGCTCAAAACACAAAACAAAGCTAAACCCCCCCTCACAGCTACAAAACTGTGGTTTTAGTGCTACAGATGGTTTATGCTTTTAGGATCTGTGTTTAGGATCTCTACGAACAACAGAAAACAGCTCAAATTCCACAGACAAATATTTTGGCCCTAAGGTACTGCAGAGCCACTTAACTCCCCTTCATCTGCAGTGCTTTGTTTCTTTGGGTTTATTCTACAGCTACAAATTTAATATCTGGATTAAACCGCTGTTGCTTTTTCATTACTAATTTGCTCAACAGTTCTGGCAATCAAGCACATTTCCACACAAATAGGTAGTTGTCTTTGCATACATTTGGTTAAATGGCATTATTACTGGCTGCTCCGTGACCACGTGCAGCATAGGGATTTCACTATTTTAAAGCGATGACAAGCAAATCTGTTCTGCAGTCACTGTCATACCCGTCCTTTCATGCGACTCTTGTGCTCTACCTGTTCCAGAAATGTCAGCCACTGTGAGCAATGCTCTCCTAAAACCCTAAAAAGCCTCCCAGCACTGGAATTTGAGGATCAAAACCAATTCAAATCCCCTTCTGCTGTATTTCATATCGTAACTGAGGAGTTAGGTTTGATGTAGCAGTGTCTCTGCAACGCACCGAGCTCAGAGCGGGAAGCAGCACCCTGAGACTGCCCCAGGGCAGCACCCAGCGAACTCACCTGATCAGCTCCGGCACACACTGGATGTTGGGGATTTGGGAAGTGAAAGGCGAGGCCACGGATGCCTCCTGCTCTGACAGCGATATCCCTGCATGGGCTGTTTTCAAAGCCTGAAATCCACAGGAGTAAGAAGATGGAGAGACATCCATCCACCCCTCCCACTCTGCGCAGGATGTTTACTGGTGCTTTACAAGTTTTGCTTCAAGTGTCTTTTGTAACTGATCTTCCTCTATTCTGTGGCCCAGCTGATCTCATTTTCCAAATATCTTCCCTTTCCTTGAGCTTAAATATTTCTTTTGTTCATTTAATCCCATTATACCTATTTACAATCCTTTGAACTACCCTGTATGCTGTTTCCCACACTGGAGTTTGTGCATACCTCTCCTGTAAAACAGCCTCCTGAAGTATTTAAATTACCATTTTATCCTCTCTCTATTGCTTTCAACCTCCTGTTCACATTTCTTTTATTGCTGTCTTATGAGCTCCCTGTCACCTGGCCTCATCACCTCTGGTTTAGTGCTCAGGTGTAGGCTATGGATAACTTTTACAAAGCAAGCGAATACATTCTTATAAAAATACATCATGATAACATGTATTATAGTAATAGACAATATAATAATTATTTTTATGTTTAAAACTGTCAAATTTATAATTGTAAATTTGAACAAATGTGTAAAAAATCCCTTATATCTATTTCTGGGGTAAAAAAAAAAAAAAAGCCAGCAATCCTCTATTACCCTGTATGTTAGTAGTAAAAAAAAAAAATTGTGTAGATAGTATTTTACAGTGACATACTGACAGAGTGTACCCATGGGCTAACTTGGAAAACAGTGGTTCCAAGTGGTGTTGGGCAGCCTCTTGTCACAGCACTCCTTAGAGAAAAAAATTAATAAGAAGTGGAGATGAGCTCCTACATACCCCGCAGTCGTTGGCACCGTCACCACACATACCCACGTAGTAACTGACGGAAGAAGAAGAGGGAAAACGCAGTCAGTCTTTCCAAGCTGTTTGAACCCGCGCAGGAGCACGCGCTGGCGTAGCGCTTGCAGGTACGCGGAGCAGGGACTCGTGTTGGCTCTGGAGAAGGCAGGGGTTGTTCCAGAGGACAAGTTGTACATGGGGAGAGGTTGGGGCAGAGTGCACAGAGCCAAATTAGGGTTAAGTTTTGAAAGAGGCTGTAACAGGAAAGGGAATGCTGCCACTTTATTCCAGACAGTGTTTTCCCCTTGGTACCTGGGGCAGTGGAAAGGGAGCAGCACGTGCACATTTGCAGCAGCTCCTGCAGCTGCAGCTTGGCTTTTAGAGTATTTTCTCCTTGACTGTCTTTGCAGACCCAAAGACAGAGGAATTGCTGAAATACTACAGCATCTCTCAAACCATCACATGTGAGGTTGCTCTGAGAGGGCAGGGAACTTCATCCCCAGAGGAAGCACCTCATAACCAATAATTAACTGTTTATTTCAGAAATGTGTTACATCTTGTTTATGCTTAGCAAGCAACATCCATAGTTAGCTCAAGTCCTGTTCGGGAAGGTAACATTCTTTGGGGGACCTGAAGGAGCATCTTCGGGGTCAAACTCCCAACTGCATCACGTTGTTTCCAGCTTTCCTAAAGCTGCATCCAGGGCAGCACCAGCAGCCACGCAGGAGTTGCTGGGGACAGGGAGTTATTTGTGTACGCAGGGGTCTGCCTCTGTATTTTTATCTCAGCCTCATTTAATGCTGCCTTCTGTGCTGCACTGGTGAGAAGCAGTGGCTAAGTCTGGGTGAGGGGTGCAGAGAGATCCCTGAAGGGGAACTGGGAGGAAGACGGCCACAAAGGATGTGAACAGGGGTCATGTGGAGGAAGGAAGTTTTGGAAAGATGTGCCTGGAGCAGCGCTAACTGGGACAATCACACTTCAAAGAAAATGTACTCTTGGTTTCGTTCAATAGAAAACAAAAGATAACCTTACTTGAGTTTCTGAAACTCTTCAATGAGGCTGGACTTCTGGCTGGGAGACATCCTAGCAAAGACAGTTGCGTTCACCAGTATCTGCAAGAAAGAGCAACAGGCTGCCTCGGGCAGACATTTGTGCCTCAGTCGCTCCACCAAGGCAGGATCAGCCCCCCGATGGGTGCCTGCCACATTAGTAAAACCCTCTAATCCCATCTCCCAAACCCTACCATGGTTTTGCTACCCTTAGCGTTCAGGTTTCCTCTAACGTCAGATTTATCCTGCACTGTTTTCTGCCTCGCTTGCTCTGCGGGAGGTGCTGGGAAGGCAGCGATCGCCGCGTGCTCTGCACCGAGTTTAGAGCAGCAAGGTGTTGTAAGCCCTTCCCGAGCGCAGAACAGATGGCTGCTGACAGCAGCAATAACACTGCTCAGCCCGAGGTTTCTCCTACCTGAAAATCTGGCCAGAAAATATAAAATCTGAATATCTGTCTCAGCACTAGCTATTTTATGGACTAGGAGACAGGAGTTGAAGATTTCTGCTGCTCGATGTGGGAATTTTGTGTTCCTGATGTCCCTGCTGAGCTGAGGCCAGTGCCAGCGATGGTAGTGGCACATGGGAATGGGGTTGATGTTTTTAATTAAACCAAAATTGAGAAGGTGACCACAAAGTAACCACTGCACAGCTGCTCGCAGCACCACAGCCACCCCTGTCATTTGAGGTCATACAAGATGCTGAAAGCAAGCTGTTTGGGTTAAACTGGAGGCACAGTGGGAGGCTGCCCGGAGCTGTCAAAATGTGAAGTGCCAACATTACAGCTACCAACAGAAAACTAGTTTTCTCCAGCCAAAGTACCACTGCCACTTAATGAAACTGAGAGGGCAAGCAAGTGCTTTGTTTCCTCCGAACTTACTTTTGGCAGCAAGTTGTAGAAGTGCTTTATAATAACCTGATAGGACTTTCCATTCATTGCAAAATGGTAGTTGCAGGTTTCTCCTTCCCAGGTGATCTTTTCCTCAGTATCAGCATGTACCTCCTAGAAATAAGAGAGCGTTTCTTCTCAGGCAAAGGTCACAACGTGCCGTTTCACTTCCACCTCATCAGTCTCCCACCAGGCACAGCCTTCTGCAGCATCCTTTTATAAAACTTTATGCCTGGCAGTACTTGATTTTCTAGCTGTGTTTCCATGCATAACTAACCCCTGTTAGCCAGAGGCTGCTAGTTTAGACCCTGAAGTTTGGCTCAACAAATAGTCACAGAGAAGTACGTATAATTGCATTAATTCTGCACACTTCAAGCATGATCGAAGCGGCCACTGCATCTGCAAAGCCTTGCCAGTTATTTGTGTAGTTATTTTGCATGTTGTCCTGAGCAAAGAACCATGGGATTAATTATTTCTCCCTAACAGGGGCATGGTCCATACCACACCTCCATACACCCTGGGTAGATACAAACTGACCCCCAGCTTTCCACTGTTCCTCAGAGCTACTGCCAAATTCCCAGCAAGGAGCGAGTTATTAGACATTAACAGCTTTGTTAATTCCCCCTGGCACTCAAAAGCAACCATCCCTGGCTGTGCTTACACGGGAAACAGCTGTGTTTGCTTTGCAGTCTTCTGCCACTCGCCAGGCAATGGAAGCTGGAGCAGAGCCCTCTGGTTCGTTTGCTTCCACGAGGATGACTCTGCTGCCCACGTGAATCATACCCGCATTCCTGGCCACCGTGACAGCTGTCTGCAGGTTGTCCCCTGCAAGGACAGCAGAGAGGCAGGCTTCTCACGTCTGGCACAGTGGTAGCCCAGGTAGAGACCACAGACGTGCAATGGAGGATGCTGGAGGAGTGAATCTCTCCTGTGTGCCCCGCAGCAGCCAGCACGGACACAGGAGGAGCTGGGGGGATTTACCTGTGACCATGACACTCCTGATACGGGCGGCAGCCAGCTCACGTAGCACAGGCTTTGTCTCCTTCTTCAGGCGGTTCTCCATCACCAGGAGGCCCAGGAACGCCAGCCCAGACTCTGCCTCCTCTCTTGGAGGAAGGACAGAAACACATGTGCTCTTTCTCACAGACAGCACAGAGCACAAGACCCTCTCTGAGGTTTTTATTCAATGGAAAAGCCATGCACCATGGGAAACATGCTTGCTCCTCAGAGGGAGACACAACTGCTACACACAGAGATGCATGTGAAGAGAGAGGAACAAGAATTTGCAGGAACTGGCTGGCTGAAACCCACAAACTCTGGCATACAGAATTTCTATTGCAGCCCCAATCCATTGCCATGTAGAAGCACAATGACCAATCTTCATCACCCTGTGCTAACAGATTTTGAAAGCCAGCTTGGTAAGCCTTGCAAAAGCAGTAGTAAAGCAGGCAATTAACAGTGTAATCAGCATGTGCTGCGAGGAAGGTGTTAGAGGGTACGGCTTTGCAGTCACCTTCCTTTGGCAGGAGAGGAAGGGAAGATTTGGGTCAGGGCAGGTCGTAACAAGCAGGTAGGAAGGCAATAGCAGCGGCTCATCAGCACACCTTACCTCTCTAGGTTGCTCACGTCTCCATCCTTTCCCAGGTTTAGCACTTTATGGGCCAGGGCAATCACTCTGAAGCCTTGGCTTGTGTACGTCTTAAGCTCCTTTAAGAAATTAGCTGGGACTGTTCACAGGAAAAACAGTTTCATGGTCAGAATATTCCATCCTTGCTGATTGCTTTTCTAGGGTTAAATGCCTGTGCTTTAAACCTCTTTACAGCCTCAGCCACAGCACTGTGGCCTCTCACAGAAGTCAGCTGTTTGGTACCAACTCAGTGTAACTGACTGTTCAGATAAGTGATCTATGAGTCTGGTTTATACTTTTAAAATGCATGTTAAGCTGCAGGTAGATAAGATTAATTACTGGACAGAGAACAAAGACTGACTTCATAATACTGTCCTAAGCTTTATTGCATACATGAGGGACTGAGGAAATTGTTTTTATGTAAGAATTCTCCCAAATCCTAAATTTTCAATTCTCTGATCATTCCCATGACTCTAACAGCAAAGAGTTACTTTTAATTTTGTAGTATTTTGTACTCACTATGTACTGCATTCACAGCTTTACAGTGCAGTACCTAATTATTCATTAAGCTGTGATCAATATAGAAACAATCAAGACAGGATAAGAGGAGCTACTTAGAAACCTGAGAAAGCGGAACTTAATTTTGAAGACATTTTCTTGCTGATGTTGACTTGTTTGGAGGTTTGCATCATTAAATCTTAAGTGGTTCTAAACTAAACCTTTCCATTGTCCCTCAAAACTGTTGTCACCTGTTTTCAGGTCAGTGCCATCTTAAATAACAAAGCACAGAGCCACAGACCATTGGCACTGTGCTCGTCATCCTTTTGAAGTATTCAGTGAATGTGACCTGATTTTCAAGTTTGTAGACAAATTTGAGTACAAGCCTATAATATTGCTCACAAACAAAAAAGAAAAACCTATGTTTACTTGCAGAGAGAGGACAGAAGTCTTGGCTAGAGTGTTAATACCAATTATCCTTAATAACAGTAATTTGCATGTCTACAGCAAGTTCTCCATTGTTGAGATTTAAAACCTTTGCAAGCTGGGTCAATAACTCAGTGCTGAATTTACAGGGCAATAAATTAGGAGGAAATTTAAGAACTTGTAGAGCACAACACGCTTGCAGTGACACATGCAATTACCAGGATCCTACATCTGCTCTGGGCATTTTGATGTATCAACGTTATTTATGCACTACATCTTCAGCGGGTGCGAGTCAGCGAAGGGATGTACAGCAGCTGAACCTCGGGCTGTGCATCTCACTCGCTGTTGGGCTGCGTGCATCTTTAACTTACCAGCTAACAACGAGAACTTGTTTGTAGCATTAACTAACGATGTTTAACAAACCCAAGGCTTGTTTGTGGCAAGAGTCATAACACATGCAGTTGCAGTGTGGCCAGTGGAAATTCTTTTAGGATTTCATCTCCAACATAAGCTCTGGTTTGGATTAAGTCAAAAAAAACACTGTAAAGTTGCCCTCTCCCAATTCTATACCAGTATCTTGTCTGCAAAGGCTGGACACTATTTCTGGTGCTCCTTTCATGTACAGGTTGTATTGTTCCTCTCTGATGTTCTGGGAAACAACAGACATCCTTTGCAGTGCAGAAGAAAATGGGAATTGACGTAAGATTGCTATTCCTTCCACGGGAGCCTGGAAGAGGTCAGCAAAGTGGAATGTTATCTGAGGTTTGATTACACAAACCAAATCCATTCTGAACATTAGCTCATTTGAGTCTTTCTTGCCAAGGTGGTTTATTATTTATAGGAGATTGTTTCACTTTTGCTGCCTTCTAGCTATGGGATCAGATCACTGATTGCAAGTTTAGGAACCATGTTCTCAACAACTCTGTCTTTCCAGCACACCTTCCAGGAACCTCAGTGGTTTTCTTCGTATTTAACTTTTTTACCAGGCTTTGTCCCAGTCTTTCTCTTAATAACCACATATTAATATAATATTCCTGGATCTACAGTCCTGGGAACTGAAATCTGATGAGTTACAGTGACATTACCATGGGAACAGAGCAATCCTACAAAAAAAAAAAGACTGAGTTCCTTGTTGCCACAGCACTGTCTTCCTGGTACCGCCAGCAGAAATCACACTCATGCTACTGGGAAGAAGCTGGCTGGGTTGACATTTGAACTGGAATCAACAATTTTCAACTGTCAAAATACAGAGCTTCCCAAGGGGCCTTTAAAGAGGAAGAGTGAAACAAATCACACCCTGCTTTGGGATGAAGCTGATAAATCTGCTGGTGGACTTGCATGGCCATTGCCAGCAGGATCCACGGACCCGCATCCAAGCTTCTCAATGTAATGCCTTTCCTTACTCACATTGCCGCCTCCTGCAGATGAACTCTTGCTTTAGACATTTTTTTCTATTTACATGGTTTCTCTGCATTAATTTTCACTTAAACTGAGTGCGTAGTTTCATTTTGCCAGCACGTTTACAGGGTGAGGACTCAAAGAAGTCTGTACCTTTTATTAGCACAAATCACAGAGCTGGAAATGAGGGGCTTTTGGGCCCATGAAGTGCTTTAGATACCACTTCAGGAGCAGCACCTCCTTTTTAATCAGAATCTTTTTTTCTAGTCCTACACTTCCAGGGTGTCTGTTTTGGGGAAGATTCAACACCATACAAAGAGTGGCTGAAAGGCATTTTGCAGCCGCTAGCACAGGTAGATGAATAGTGCATGTGCTAGGAGTTTGCACTTGGTGCAGGCTGAACACATAGAATATTAATTCTCAGAAAGAACTGGACTTACACTGCTGGCCTTTGGCCCAGGTCTAACGATGCAGGTGTCACAAGCAATAGCCCCATCCTGAGCTGCGCTGGAGTCTTCTATCTCCTGGACAAGGAAAAACATTATTTTTTATATCTTTTTTTTTTTTCCCTCACTTCACACCTGTCTGTTAAAGCAGGGGCAGCCCCCTTACTGTTGGCATCCAGTTGCAGAAGTATTTTGTTATGATCCAGTAGTCTCCCTCTCCACTGCCAGTGACAGCCTCCCTGCAGCCTTGTCCTTAGCAGAAGCCGACACAGCCCTGTGTCTTTTGACTTGATGAGAGTAAAAACCTGTGTCCAATTTTGTGGTTTCTCTAAGATCAAGTTCCACATAAATTTAATGCGAATCATATCAACGATGAATGGAAAGA
Source organism: Tetrax tetrax (assembly GCA_009806455.1). Classification (NCBI taxonomy): domain Eukaryota; kingdom Metazoa; phylum Chordata; class Aves; order Otidiformes; family Otididae; genus Tetrax; species Tetrax tetrax. The sequence continues at coordinate 92,393 of WHYT01013351.1, read as the reverse complement.
GAAATAATTATCCTTATCTAGCTGATTTTATCTTCCAGCCTCCTGCTTTTAAAAGACTCTCACTGATGCTCTGTGCAGAATTGGGTGGTAATTTTCAGTGAGGATGCTTTTAGCCCTCCAGCTCCGTTACTTTACGTGCTGCCAAGGCTCATTCACCCTCATAGTCCCCTTCTGCTGTCATGTGGCTCTGCTGCTGCCTGCTCTTCCTCAGGAGCGAGCACCAGCCCGATGCTTTCCTGCAGTGCTGCCAAAAGAGCTGCCGTCTGTTTCACTCATTGATTAATCTCTCTTGAGGAAAAGTTTGAAGGAGAAAGGATGACAAGGCAGTTAACTGCAGAGACGCAGAACCTCTCCAGGCTAGGACGTGGCAGGGAGAAGAGCAGATCCTTTCCTTCTCCTCTCTCCTTCCACCCACACAACTCTTCATCCCTATGGATGTGCACCGAGGCTCCATCCCTCACTTCCTCCCCAGGTCTCTCTGAAACTTGCTGTTCATTCAGCTGGAGGCTCCAGCCTTGGTTTTTCCGTAGGGGTGTCCCTTTGCTAATCAGAGATCACAGCCTTTAGCATAAGGACATAAAAACCTGCCAGCGTGTTTCCTTGGCCGACGTGTGCTCTCCGCACCACATGGCCAACGGCGTGGTCTCACCCCCTGCTTCCAGCAAGCAGCAACCAGGCTCCCCCTCCACTTCCTTACCCTCCAATGTTTCCAAATCAAATTAAGAGAGCAAATGGAGGCAGCCCCAAGGAAAATAATTGCTGGGCTATCAAAAAGCAGCCACAGTGCTGCAAATCTGCCATGCGGTTAGTAGAAATAACAGCAAATTCCAGCTGTTAAGACCAGGATTGAAAAGGAGGTTCCCTGACAGACACGTATCGGAGCTTGAGCACCTATAAGCTGAATTGGGGGTGTCCATACTTTGGATTTGTGCAGAGGATGCAAGAAGTCACATTACCCAGTGTGTGCCTTCAAACATTTTCAGGTCCAGTGGATCTCCCTGAATCTTCTTATCCAAAACAACCAGCGAATGACAGCTTGCCATGGCTCCGCACACAGGTCCCCAGGGCAGAGGAGTGCTGGATGGAAACTTATGGATTTTTTGAAACCTGAATAAAAGCAGAAGGTTAGTGGGACCGCTTGTTAGAGGGATGCAGGGGCATAAGTCCTCAGCTAGTGCATATAGTGGAGCACTGTTGCATTCAGTGCAGCTGAGCCCAACAACTGCAAAAACACACCATCCTACATCCTTCTGATCAGAGGTCGGATGCATTCAGGAGGCTAGTCACATAACATATTTAAAAACGTGAACAGTTAAGAAAGAGGGATTATGCAAATAGGCTAATGAGATCAATGCAGACAGCACTAGCTCCTCCTTGTGTTTTGGGAAGCCAGCAGCTGGGTGCAGACTGGACATGTCTGCAAAGACACTTATGTTTTGATACCTTGCAGAGGGTTTTTTTTACTACATGAATTTATTCTGATATATGGATCCAGTTTCGTTCTGCTGCTCATGTGGCCAGACACTCCCTGCAAGGCTACCTTGGTGGAAATTGCTCTGGTGCTACTGTGAGCTTTCTGCCTTTGGCAGGCTCCAAGCCCAGTCAACGTGCACCGGCTTCGTGCAGCCTCCCTGCTGCACTGGAGAGGGGCCAAGGAGAGGCTGTACTACGTGCCTGCAGTTTGGTCCCACTGGAAGAGTATTTTATTGGTTGACACTTATTAATCTCTTCTCATTAATTTGCATCAGACAGTAATTTTCTCTCTGTCCTTTGAGAAAGTATTGGGAATGTGATTTTTCTCCTCTCACAATGAATTCATCCTTTCATTCATTACAGCATGATTATCTCTGTGGTGTTGAAGTATCTGATATATTAACAACTATTAATGAAATCTGGGATTAGAAATGAGGTGTGTGATTTGTCCTGGCCACTGTAAAAGATTAATATTTTGAGTTTAGCAGGCACTGCAGAGTCTGTTATTGTACTACAGAAACACAAATTAAATAGTATAATTCTGGATAAAGTCAACTTTAGTGTTTACACAGTTTTCACTTCTTGAGAATTTCAGTGGTCTTTGGGCTTGGAATTGAGACGGAGCCTGCTATGGGTTGGAGGGAGTCCCTAAGGACACCTGAGCTTTGCAGGTCTGATCTGCAGTCTCATGGATTTTTCGCAGCGTTTACAGAAGGTAGGTGAGATTCGACAGGCACCAAAGTCAGCAACGCTTAATTTCAACAGAAGGAGCATTATCCTAATATTTAAATGATGAAAGGTTTATTGACTAGATTAAGAGTATTTATTGAACTGTGCTGCGAATGACATAATTGAAAGCTCTGTGCATATTCTCCAAATCCCCTCAGGGTAATTAAAAGCACTCATGCTGCTGGTGATTTCTGTTTGTCATGAATTAACAGCGACCTTTATGGCTGTGCCTGCCACATTAGCACCCAGACATCTCCTTTGGAGGAAAGGAGCTGAGCAGGGACCAGGGACCCCCACTGCACTCTGTCTCCCCAAACGTACACCAGCATCTCTTGCTGTGTGCTATTCGCTGTCTCTCCATGTCCTATGCCACTGCCTCCCTCCTATCAAGACATTTGGGCAGCACCTACACACTAGATGTTAGTTCTTGCTCAATGAAATCCTTCCTTACCGGCTTCCCTCAGAAGGCATGACACCCCACAGGTCCAGTCCATCTTCTGTCAGTGTGCCTGTCTAAATTTAAATAAATATCAGTTATTCTGCTATTGCCCAACCCTCCCCCTGCCGCCCAGAGGCCCTTCCTCAACTCCCAGGCAGGGTAAACAAAGGCTCCTGTCCACAGCGTGACCCAGCTGCATGGGCACCTGTAGAGAATTTTTCCCTGGGGTTAGATCAGGGTAGATGAGATGGAAAAAAAAAAAAAAAAAAAAAAAAAAATCCTATGTTCCTAGCAGCCCCCAGCATCTCTCAGTGCCCCAGTAAGATCCTTACTTTGTCAAAGCAAACAAGGTTGATCTGCCCGCAGATATTAATCCTCTGTGGACTGATGCAGAAAATCTTCTTTTTCTTCAGCCTCCTTTGGGCATAAACAGTGCCCGTTGTCAAGGCAGCAGGGATAGCAGGAGGCACAGCTGCCGTGAGGAGGAGGAGGGCCATAGCCACCACATCTGCCACCGGCTTCTGCAAACGGCAAAAGCAACGTGGTAGTGGGATGGGAACAGCCTTCCTGTCCTGCCATTGCCACTCTTGGGGGTCTGACCCTCCTGTCCAGCAGCAACAGCACCCCAGGCTCTGCCCCTGGGGATGACAGATTTATTCTGCCTTGTTCTGTCCATCTCCCCATCCCCACTGCCATTTCTGGCATCTGATAACTGAATTGCAGAAGTGAACAATATTCCAAGGATCTTGAATGACCAAGGGCTCAGAGCAGGGACCTGCAGCACAGAGGCATCCCTCATACTGACCTTGTGGGATACGAACACACACACCGTGTAGATGAGTCCAAACACACCAACAGCAGAGAGGCCTACGATGAACTTGAAGGCATCTCTGTAGAGTTTGAAGTTCACTGGCTTGGGGTAGAGGATGGATCTCACCAGGTCACCTTTAGCTGTGTTGAACCCTGCATGAAGACATGTGCCATACATTGCAGAATGCCATAGCGGTGCCGTACCGTGTCGGTGCTGTTTGAACACAGGTAACATTCACAAGCCTTAGCCATCAGGTGGCAACAAGCACTTCGAGGACAGCAGCCCCGTGCTGGACTTGAAATACAAAGAGAAACCAGCTCTCCCACCAGCCTCTGGGGCTGCCACTTTCCCTTTGACAGTTAGCAAATGATAAAAGAAATACCAGTTTGCAGCACAATGGCTCTCGCTGGCCCTCTGCCTGTCGGCTTTGTCTGGATGACTTCTGTCCCACAGAAGAGGACGTGTCTCCGATAGTCTTCCATGCTGTGGGTTTTCCAGGGCATCGGACTCTCCGCGAGGGGCAAGGGGGTCTTAGTAACTGGAATGCTTTCACCTAAGAACAACAGCATCCAGCTTCGCTTAAAGGGGATTGCAAAGTCTATCAGGTTCTATGTATTAAAAAATTATAGCACCCTTTAGGTGTTTAAGCCTGATTAGCTTGCTTATGCACTTACATGTGTGGATTTATGGTGACAGCCATTATAGTTTTAGTTTCAGAGTACATCAAATGTTTCTCTCAGTATTTTGCATTAAGGAGCTTGGGACAAATTTTGCCTTCCAACTAAGTGGCCTGAAATTTAGGTACAGCACTGACCCCTGTGGCTCCTACATTGCCTGCTTGAGCAGAACCACTACAAGATCAGAATCCAAAACCTCAAAAAATATATATTCAGTCTGTTTGAGTATTTTCACTCTCTACTTCTGACAGTATATTATTCCTACTTATTTCTAATGTGGATAAGAAATGTGTATTGTACAATTCAAAAAAGCCCAAGACAACTGTGAATAATTCAAGCCACAGTTTTTCCACCTCCTGCTGCAAACTATTTTAATAAACTACTTGCTGTCAGAACAAATAGAGACATCTCCCTGAGAGAGAACCTGCACAGGGCTCTAGCATTTCAAACTCCAAGGCTGCACCTGTGAGCATCCCTTCATTCACAACGCAGCTTCCATCAATCAGCACAGCATCACATGGGAGAGCGAGCTTTTTTCCATCTAAGAGAAACATGTCTCCAGGGACTAAGTAACGAGACTCCAGTTCTTTGCAACCTGTAGAACAATACAAAAATTGACTTTACTTGTGCACAAGTTTGAGCAATTTAAAAAAGTCTCAAGGCACGCACAGCATCACTAAACTTCTACACTGCATTATTTAAGGCCAGCGCTTCTTAGAAATAATACTGGCTGAAAAGCAACAGAGCAAAGATCAGCCCTTGTCTAAATATCTTTCTCAAAGTAGGTTTATTCAGTTTTATTTGCTTAGTGTCCATAAAACACTCTAACCAAGAAAACCTGTTCAAGGCCTTTACATCTCCCATCACCCTAGCAATTGCCTATCTTAACATCTTTGGGAGGCAAAAATATCTATAACTCCTTTTTTATGGGCAAGGAACTGAGATGCAGGAAAAAGTGCACGCCTCTGTGGGAACCATATGTCTAGACTCCTCGAAAATCGTTCACAAGCTACTTGACAAGATTGTGAAAGTAGCCTACAGCAGAGCAGGGAAGCAGGTCTCGGAAGGCCAGAGCTGTTATCTAGTTCCTTGTTTGTGAAATTAAATTTTCCAAGCTGTTCTCGACTCTTAACGCAAATTACTGGGTTCACCTGTATGATTACAGATGCCGCAGATGCAGATGATAATGGTACCGATATATCATTACCACACCGCATAAGCTGTGCCCGCACTTCTCACTGCCCTGCCCACCTCACCTCCCTCTGCCCCATTCTCCCTGCAGTTCGCCCTTCACGTTTCAGCAGTGGAAATCAACAGGAACTGTGCAATTCCAGATAAATTTCAACACATCTGTTAATTATACAGGCTGGTGATGAAAATGAGATGCAGATGACTCACCTTCATTCTTCGTGCAGAGTGTAACCTGGACTTTGTTGTGCTCCTCAACGAGGTCGTGCAGCTTGGTAGACTGCTGTTGATGGGAAAGCAATTGCAGTGTTGAAACACCAATACTCAGGTGAAGCCGTAGGTTACGACTCAGTGATCACGCTAACATCACAGAAACTGAACTCTGCTGAGTTATCTGGGGGAGGTTTCGCTTCCCTTTCTAGAAGTCAGGATGCAAGTTCATTGAGTTAACCTAGAATAAGCTGCCGTGGGAATATGGACCTAATGTTCTGTTTGCTTCCAATTCATGCTGCTGTATTTCCCTCGACCTTCAAGGGGCTATTCCTCCATCATGCCAGAGTAAGTGTTCTTGCAACACTGCTATCTGCAGTCCCTTAGTAGAGGGTTTCTTTGTGCTCAACAGTTTTATTCTTGCTAGGAGGCTACCAACAGGAAAACCAAGTTGTAAAGGCTATTGTTTCAAAATTGCTATTGCAAGAAGAAAAACAGAAATTTTAATTTAGCTAGGTGTCTGTGCTTTGCCAGTTTTTGCAATCTATTTCAGACAATTACATATCCTGAGATAATGATGAAGTCAACTGTCATTGCAAGGCCATTAGAAAGAGTGCCTTATCTTGATTTAAAAGTTGCAACTGCAAAAAACTCATCCCCGAGAGTGGATTTCTTCATTAGCATTGTTCACGCGAATATGTCAAGCCAGTTTGAAGAATATCCAGAGGCCCCAAACATTGTAATTCTTCCTGCCAAAATTATTAGCCACACAATAAAACCAGCCTTGCCAAAGCTGAATGGACTGTATCTGTTCTTCATGCTGTGCAATACCAGCACGGACACCAACATTTTAAGTACATAGGTGTGCTCAAAGAGATGCAAGTGCTCATTCGACACGGGAGTGCTAGTCTCCTGCAGATATTAGTCAGAGATACAAAAACGTCATGCACGGCCAACACACCTGTGCTGGCAAAAGCCCCAGCTATTCACAAAACCCTTGCTGAGATCAATGTGAGGCAGCGATAAAAAGCATGCCCTTGGCGGGGCAGAGGGTGTGCAGGAGTGCCCCGTCAGCACGGCGCACTGGGGGCCACGTAATGCCCAAAGTCCCACGGGTCTGGGGGCACAGGGCCTACGAGGGAAACGTGCTGTGTGCCTCCACCAGCCCAGGGAAAAGCAGAGTCAGTGCAAACAAAAACCAGCTCCTGGAAATTACTGCCTCCTCCCAGGCAGCATTTCACAGAGAAGTTCGCTGTACCACCTTCTCAAGGAACCTTTAAAAGGGCTGAATCTTGCCCTTCCCTAGTAATTCAGGGCAGAAACAATGATTTCAGCAGTGAATCTGGAAGCAATGTGAGCCATGCCTGGCTCTGAAGCAGCGCACGAGCACGACAGTCGGGTCAGCGCACCCCAGAGCTGCCGTCCCTTCACCCCTGCCACCACCTCTACTCACACCACACTGTCAGCAGGAGCTGCAATTCTCAGTGCTGTCCTATAACCCTTATATTTTTTTTCCTGAAGATTAACAAAACATTTACCAGGACTCAGGGATCCTCAGTTTATTCTCGCTTTTAAATTTTAACAATACAGAGGAACATGATCGCTGATATCCAGACCTGAGAGACTAAAATGTTGCCTGCCAGACTCCTTTTCCCATCGTTCTTTCCCTTCTGTACTTTCATTCACATACTTTCTCTTTTTCTCCTATTATATCATTTCTCCCTGTGATTTTTGCCTTGCCTGTGTATTTAAAGTGGGTTCATAAATTAAGGAAATGTTTTCCAAATTCTCAGCAAGAGTGTTCTGCAATTCCAGCAGGAAGGCCCAGGAACCTGAACTGACTGCATCAGGGTACTTAATGGCAGCAAGCCTCAGCTCAACCTATGTACATTTGCCATGGAGACTGAAGGCTTCAGATTTGTCACAGGTGAGTGCTTTAGGTCAAAAAGTGAATGAGCTAAGACTATTCGTCCAAGCAGCTGTATCCGTAAGAGAAGTGTTGAACAAATCAAAGAAATAAAAAGTCATGTTTCTTTTTGCTGTTAAGACCTGTTATTCAGCAAACCTTAAGAGAAGTGAATCCTCCTATAAATATAGTTCACCTTCACAAAGTCTTACAAACCCCAGGTATGAGACCTCAATCTTTAAATCTCGAGAAGTTCAAGATCCCAGGTATGACCCTTTTAACTCTTCTATAGCAATCAATCTGTTGTAATACAGCAGAATAGACAGCAATAAAAAATAACCAGAAAGAGCATATAAATAGCTATTTGTGTCTGTGTGTGCTGGTTTTGGCTGGAATTGAGCTAATTTTCCTCTCAGTAGATGCTGTGCTTCGGATTTAGTATGGGATTTGGTATGCGAAGAATGTTGATCAACACACCAATGTTACGAGTTGTTAAAGAGACCAAGGACACTTTCCATCTTCTCAGGCTTCGTTAATGTGCAGGTGCAGCAAGATGGGAGGGATACAGCCAGAACAGTTGACCCAAACTGGCCAAAGAGAGTATTCCATCCTATAAACGTCATGCTCGGTGTGTAAGTGGGGGATGGCCCAGGGTGGGCAGCTCGCTGTCTTCCTCTGACTCCTTTGCTTGCTACTCAGCTTTGTTTCTGTGATCACTGCTCAAAACAGGCTGTATTGGTCATCAGAACATCAGGGTGGTAAGAAATCGTGCATTGTTAATTTTGCGTAGTTTAGTATTCCTGTATTTTGTTACAACTGTCACTTTCCTTTGCTATTCTAGGAAAGTGTCTTCATCTGAACCCACGCGTTTTCCTTTCTTCCTGATTCTCTCTCCTACCCCGCTGGGGAGAGGGATGGTGAGTGAGTAACTGTGTGGTGACGAGGGCTAAACCACAACACCGTGATAGATGAAATTGCCAGCAGAATGCAGGATGGCAAGCTGGCAGGCTGTGCAGCACACTCACCTGTCTGAGGTCGAACACTGTTAAGCCAATAGAAATGATCGACAGGATTATGATGGCCACTGAATATTCAATGTAGCCTTGGCTCAGCCACAGTGTGAGAGTGAAGGCTTGGAACACGTAGAAAGGGTTTAAAATCTGCAAACACAAATGTAATGCACATCAGGGGATGGACACATCTCAGGAGAGATCGAGTGTGGAAAGAGGTGAAAACATTCAATTACAGCGTTCAGGAATCTTAAACACAAATTTAAACAGCTGGTTTGCCATCTCAAGGCATCATTCTTTTATGGCTCTTTTAGAGCATTAATAGCCTCCAGCTCTGAATTTACCAGCTTACATGTAGTTTGTGGTGTTTGTAACTAAAAGCTGTTGCTAACCAGTTACTACACAGCAGCAACAATGCTGGTGACCTAAAGTCAGACTGAAGGGACTTCAAGTCTGACTTCAAGTTTCCCACTGTAGCCATCTAACAAAGGGGACCTTAACATTTGTGATTTTAAGTAAATGCTGCACAGGAGACACTACCCAAATATGGTGGAAAAAAGTACCAAATGATCATGAAAGTCTTTAATACTTTGTGAATATGATATTCACTTGGAAAAAGAAAAATGGTAAAGAAGAACTAATTGGTTTGTGGGGCCATCAGTAATCAGTCTTAGACTACAGCTAAAATGAAGGGTTAATTTCCTTGTACTTCCATACTTTTCGCTACTTGCAATACTAGTCATAACTCCCTCTAATGTCAAAACACTCCACAAGCCCCACTGAAGTCTGAGAATATGATTTTGGTTAATGTGATATCTAACTAAGAACAAAAGAATTAGATGAAGTTTTTCTGAGATTTGCCCACTACTTGGCTTGTCTGAAGGAGTGAGAGACTTTTCTGTAGCACTGGAATAACTAAAAAGCCACCGAAAGAGCTTTCTGCATAAAGATTGGAACTGAAATGAATTATTCATCTGACAAATTTGGTCCCTCAATGAAAATTTAATACTTTCTTCGACATTCACTAGGACAAAGAGACAGGCACTAAATCAGGGTACCAGCCTTTGGACACCAAAGCTGTATCTGGACTGAAATACCACAAGCTTATGAGGACCAGTATGCCTTCAGGCACCAACATTAATATTTCAAACATGGAGCTTCAGCCTCGGATGGAAGTGCAAAGTTCAAATTAAATAAACTTTTTAGAGTGCTACACTGGAGTTCTCTTCAAAACCATCTCCAGAGGGCACTGAAAGGATGGTAACATCAAATCCAACCAATTCCAGGAACCCTGGAGCTTTTAATATATTTTGTAGGGTTTCAAACAAACTCCACTTAAAGTTCAGACACATACTAACTTGAAGTCCCAGCATTCATAGCTCTTTTCCATTTTAAAGACATTTATGTAGCATCCATAGTCCACTAAAGTGAACACAGATGACACGACATTATCCTGTATGCAAACCTTCTGCCTACGGGTTGGAAAAAAAATATATGTCCAGAATTTCTGTAGGAAAACTCAGCAGGTAACCATCCATAAGTGTGTCTCCTCTTATCCACAAGACATGTTTGTTTTGTCCTCTGTAGAGGAAGAACAGTCTTGCAGCGTGTCCTTATTTATGCAGGTAAAAAATTGTCTTGGGTCTATATCTTAGGAGAAAAGGATGCGAAGGGAATAAAGCAATTACAAAACAGTAGTTTTGCAAACATTTTCCTCCATTCTGAGGCACGTTCACAATTTACGCTGCTGTTGAGGCCACAAGCAAGGCCAGCAGCAGCATTTCCCTAATGCTTTGTACTACTTTTGGACTATCAAAACAAGGCTATTAAAAAGGAATAAGTGCGCCTTAGTTGTACCAATAAAATTTCACTGAAGAGCATTATCAAGAGTCTACATGAAAGGACAGTTACTGATGTGGCTGTGGTCAGTTCTAGCAGTTGCACTCTAGGTGCAAGGCAAGATGTCCCAGCTCACAGGAGAGGCTCAGTCAGGAATAAGGGCCTACAGCAGAAGATGAGGACATCAGTCTTCCACTCTACTACTCTCCAAGAAGGGACACAGCCATCATAAGGGAAATATTTAGCTTTTAGAAGTATGCAGCACCAAGCGTCCTCTTAGCTTCGTATTCTTCCCTACAACCTTCTGCCAGGAACGTGTGCTAATAGCCAAAAAGGAAGCTCACCAACTTTCTGCTGTGGCTTATGTCTATGAAGCATCAATTGCCCCACCCCTGAGTGGACAGCTGAAGTCTTCAAAAAACTTCATAGCTGTCCCACCAAGTGTTAATCCAACCTACTGACCTCTTTAAAAAGTAACTTCCAAATAGGACGAATTTCAACTTCAATAGCATTAGGGCCACACACCAGCTGCCTGTAGGAAGGGAGAGAAGAGTTCCCCATGTTATTGCTTAGTCACGTAGGGTAAGACTTCAGGTGGGAAACAATGTGCCCAAATAAAATTAACGCTTATCTAAAAATTTAGGTCCTAGGGGCACCCTATGGCTAAGCAGGACAAATAAATCTGTTAGGAAGTTACTGTATCTCAGAGGACTTTATACAGAAGCAGAATTTTACCGTTCCCTTGCTGAAAAGATCATCAGTTTGCTGCTAAACCCTGTGATGAACTTTCTGAAGGGTTTTTAAGGAGATGGCAAAGGAAGCCAGTCATGTCTTTTTGTGTTCTTAACCCCAGGTGGCATTGGTGCCATTTTCCCCAGACATATCCTGGTGTCACTCAGAACAGAAAAAGCTCAATAAAGTGTGAGGGATAACAATTTTGCACCTTTCCAAATGTTACCCGTACAGCTTGCACTACCTTACTACTAAGCTGAGTAGTAAGAAGCTCACATGAATTTGAAAGAAAGAATTAATAGGTCACACTTCCATAACTAGCTCATACTTCTACTCATACGTAGACTGTACCTGATCTTCTGCTCTTCCAGAGTCAGGCCAGCTCCAAACTTGTGGTGTATGCTGTGACACGTGTTGCTGTCTTCTAATGATCTAGGATAACAGAAGAAAGTTCAGACAAGGGACTGGCCTACCGCAAAGGGGTTTGTAACAGGCTGTTGACACTCACCCAACTTTCTTGAACTCTTTTACAGAAAAGTCCCAAATATAACGGATTTTCTGCACCTGGATACATCTCATCTGCAAGATCAAATACCAAAAATTCCTTTTGCTAGGAAAAACCACCTCACTGTTACAGAAACCCTTCCCCATGTTTTAGGGGAAAACTTGAACTCAGGTAAACAGGATTTGCAGGAAGATGCTAACAGAGTAGGCCTTGGGAGCCTCCAGGTGCCTTGACTCCTATTCTCCCTGCCATCTTTGTTCCCCATTTTATAGATGACTTACCTTTAACTGTGGCTTCATGACAGCTCTGTTGATGACAGAGTCTTTATCAGCTACAAGACAACTATCTGATTTACTGCCAACAGGTAGTGCCAACGTGGACAAATCAATCCAGGTCACCTTCTTCCAGGTGTATCTCTGAAACTCATCCTAGAGAGGTCAAGCATGGTTCAGTGACAAGTATAAAATGTTGCCTGTGATGATGTTCCCTGACCCTGGGAAGTATATCTGAGAGTCAGAGAACTACATCTGTGGCATACTTGCAATCATAGCAAATGTAAGCCCATAGTAACAGGGAGGTTGGTACCAGTGTTTTAGTACTCATCAGTAAAGCACTTCAAAGGCAACCTTGCAATTATCTCCATTTTCTTTAATTCATGCCTCAGAGCAATTTCAGAGAAGATGAAACTAAACCAGAAAATGTGCTTCAACAGCTACTGGATGGGTATTTTGTCTATGGGACCAGACTACAACTAGTTGAAAGTAAAAGCCTTCTGAAATACTTCTGGTGTGGTTATTGAGTCCTCAGCACGAGGTCCATTGCTCTGTACAAAACTCCTGTAATGGTGTGTTACCTGTCGCACACCCATAGCTTTGCTGCTGATGATGCACACATCAGACTGATTTGTCCTTGAATCAGTTTAGTCTAACATAACTAGTTAAAATGAGCAATAGATTACTCATTTAGTGGTTTGAGTGCATTTATTTGAGGAATATCATTGCAATGTTGAGCATTAAGTGTCTTAAGCATTTGCTCTGCTAGAATTGGGTCAGGTTTTCATGTACAGTCATGAGGTCTGAGAACATAACTACTGCCTGAAGTCTGGCTCTCTAATAACCCATCTCCTCGGCATTCTTCAATAACTTTACAACTGAAAGGCTACTATCAGCCACAACTTCTGAAGATGATCCCTCCACTGAAGCCACCTGGCTGCACCCCGTGCACACCAAGGAAGAGCTGTCCTACAGAGCACGTTACTGGCAGAGGGCAGCTGCTGGAGGCTGTGGATGGGCAGCAGCAGTGCCTGAAGTCTGCTTGGTGTCCAGCCTCCAGGCAGAGCAGCTGCGCTCTGGTTAGCATAAACACGGTCTTTTACACATTATTTCAAACGCTGAAAATAAAAATGTTTGCTCCTCTGAAGCATGACTCGCCCCTGCCGCTCCACTTCCAGAAGTGGGAAGTGTTATTAACCTGCTACACCATGCAAAGGCAGACAGGCTGCCCTATCTCTGAAAACAATAAATTCTGCAAATAACAAGAAGCTAGGAAGGTTCACCTACTGTTGTTCTGAGCAGAACAATGTCTGCTTCTTCCAAGCTGCAGTGGATGCAGTTTGCCCACACATCCCACTCTGGCTTCCAGTAAAACAGCAGCAGCAGAGCCCCACAGGACAAGATGTATCCAGCAATGCATAAGGCCCTCCGCCAGCCATGGGTTTTGTAGCCAAATATTTCCTGTACAGCAAAGAGAAAGCATTCTTTGTTAACAAGTTTGACCTTGGTATTTGTTTATCAGGAAGCCCAAGCTTATTGAAAAAGAAAGGCTGGTGACTGAAGCCCTCCCTCAGAACTGCTCAAGGTCATTTTTGGAAATGAGAGTTTGCTGATTGATACGGCACAGTCAAGGAAACAGCAGAGCTGCTGAAAGGAGGATGCTGCTGGCAGAGGAGCGTTCTCACATCAGCTCTCCCAGGATTAATGAAGAATTAACTCCAGTCTGGGGCTTTAACCGTCAAGACTGCAGCTGACCCTTCATGGGAACTGTTCTCTCTCCGCAGCACGAACACCAGACAGCCCTGCCTGCTACCGAGGAGGATGTCTCCATGTGAACTTAGTGCTGACTGCTGAGCTCTACTTTGTAGCAGGGGCACAGAATTTGCCTCAGGGAAATAAAACTGCCAAGCCCCAGGGAACTTCTCAGGTGCCAGATAACACACCCGTAGGTACAGTATCTTCCGCCACAAACACTTTATCTCAAAAACAAATACAGAAGGGCTCTTTTTGCTCTGTACGCTCTCTTCCTCCGACTCATTGCCCAGGTTGTCTGCCATCTTCCCTACTTGCTATCATTTGATAGCCCAATAGTCACCCATTCAGTGATGCTCTGTTGTATGTTGAGGAGGTTGGTAAGTCCCCAGCTTTAGTTTTTCCCCTTGAGAAGAACTTCAGATTTTCGTACCCTTTGGTTTGCTTTAAACCTGCCCGGGGGGCTAACAATAGCTTTAATGCCTGAAGCATAACAGGATCCTTCTCTACACCCTGGGTGCTTTCCCAGCCCACCCAACACCCTGCGGGGCATGAGGAGGGGCAGGGGGGGACTGAGGCAGATGCTCCGTCCACAGCTGGTGGCTCACAGCACCCAGGGATGCCAACGCTTTGGACATAGCACCCACGTCCAGCCTGGCCACAGCTCTCATGGCAGAGAGACCTTGGTAGGTGCCATGCCAGCCTGCACCCCTGCATCCACCTCCTCAGCAGCCATGTGTCTGTCCCTTTCTGCTCCCCCACAGCCACCAAGGCAGGAACCCAGGCAGCCCCCACCACAGGGCTTGCTTTGTGCCACCTGTGCTGTGGTAAATTGTATAAAAGTTTATTTGGGAAAAGAATTTTGGTTTAAGGCTGAGATGAAAACCTAGAAATAGAGATTTAATTTGTTGTACTGCACCTACTGATGGGAGAAAAAAAATAAAAAAAAAACAAAAAAAAAACAAAAACAAAAAAAAAAACCCAAAAACCCAAATAAACTACCAAACAAAAAAGAACCCCCAAAAAATCCTATTGCTTTCCATCAGGTGTCTCCATTCCTGCTGCAGTGATCCATTTGTTTCTCTATACAGGGCACTTCCCAGCTCTCTTCCCCAGTCCAGAAAGCCCAGCTCTAGGCAACCCCTGCAGCTTCGCCCTAGGACTGATGGCAAGGGCAGGCGAGCACCCACGCTGAGGGGCAAGCGAAGGAAGCAGCGGCATCACAGCACTGCCCTGCCCGTGCCTGGCCATTGCCCTGCCACCAGCACCAGTGCTGCCAGCTGCTCGTGGGTGCTGCAGGACAGGCCCGTGCAAGGAGCTGCAGGAGCAGTCCCGTGCCATCACCAAGGCAAGATACCTACCCCAGGCCATGGAGAACAAGTACCCCCCCACCCACAGGGCAGCAGGCTCGTGAGGCACCTGCCCCTGCGGAGGCATCAAGTGACCCTGCGGATGTAGGCAGATGTAGTAAGTAAAAGGAAATATTCTTGTACATCTTCTTGTGATTCCACTGCGTGTTTCTCCAGAATAGCTTGCCAACTAAAGTACACGACACAGTGGGATCATGTAACCTATTGACATGGCTTATGCAGTTGAGAGGAGGGAGAGGAAATGGTGTTTTAAATTATAACAAAAGAATAAAAATGAGGAAGTCTCACATCTGAAATATATAACAGAGAAATGCCAGAAGGATGACTGGTGCTTTATAGGATAGAATTTACAACAAAGCAGAGCTCCTTGGAGAGGGCTTGTACAAACAATTCTACTGGTTCAACTTCAAATATAATTTTCAAATGATTTAAAGGCAGTGGAGTAAGCACCTGTGTAGGTTTAACAGAGCAATTAACTTGATTTATCTGAACTCTGATCATAATCAACATAAACTAAGCTGAAATCAATGCAGCTCAACTGAAATGAAGATAATCACACAGCCCTTATATCAGGTTAACAAAATCCATTTCAAACCAGCTCTGTAGCTTTTGGATGTGCAGCCCTGCTGTATGCAAAATATTATTCCTTCAGAGGCCACGGAAGTTTAAATCAATAATACAAGTGGTGTTTTCAGGGTGGGAGGACAAACCACAGTGTCCACAACTAAGGAAGCTGAAGGAGATTTTTGTTTGCTTGCCTTTTCTGAGCAGGATTTTAATAAACATGCTCCAAACAAGCAAGGTACAAAGGCAGCCTGTGCCAGCGCACGGTCTGTGCTCAGAACACACAATGTGCGCTCACACGGTGTTTCAGAGGAAGCACTGAAGGCCAGAACAGAGGGAACCCACATCCACAGCTCATTTACCCCACTCAGCTTGTCCACAGTGAGAAGAGTTTTCCAAGAAGAGTTTACCTGGAAGCAAGGCAGCTCCAGCAAGCCGGACCTCAGGAAGATGCATTATGAACAACTCCACTCAGGCTGATGCAGACAGCCTTGCACAAGGCCAGCTTTGTCAGCAGCATCCAGGGCAGAGTCAGGGCCCTTCCCTGACAGCAGGGTTGCAGCCACAGGCTGGCTGGGGCAAGGGAGGTGTCTCCTGGAAGCAGGCACAGCTCATCTGGGGTCTACAGGCTCCCAGCTTGTGGCAACAGCCTCACTTCATCCCTCCAGACCTTCCATCCTCATCAGGGAGCAGGCATCCCCACTGATACTTATGCAAGTAGAGGCAGGCATCAAGGGCCATGTCCACATGCCAGCTAGTGACCCCCTGAAGAACACTGTCTGTAGCAACCAACACAACACAGATGATCCCTCACTGACTCCTTACCTGTCTTCCACAGCAGATTTCTCATTTTGTGCTGGATCCACGCTGCTGCAACTCACCCGAGCTCCCTAGTTTAAAGCAAGCTTACATGAACAGCAGTCAAATCCCAGCTGGAATTTACTGAAGCTAAAGCCCCACCACTATTAGTAAGCCCTGCAAGTAATCCTGATACAGAGGTGCAGGTGTGCTCTGTGGGGCAGGATCTCTCCCACCTGTGCTGCCCTGAGCACCTGCATCCCCATGATGGAGGCCCTTTCTCAGTCCCCAAGGCTGGGTGAACAGTGACACTGGAGATGCTGGGAAGCACGTGCCAGCAGCCCCTGCCTGCAGAGGACAAACTCCTGTCCCGGGGGAGCGTGCTGCTGTGCTTCCAGTGCATGCAGCACATGTCTGTCTCTAGCACACACAGGAGTCACAGGAATATATTTTACAGCCATGCGAGGCATCTACTTCTGTGCCCAGTCTGTGCACTGGAAATACCTGGATTCCAGTTACTCCTTGCACAGAAAGCTGGAGGAGAAAGTCTGTAATCACTCCAAGTTAGCAGCCAGAGCTTCCAACTCATTGTGTTTGCAAAGCACTCAGTGCAGCCCTTCCAGGCTGCTGCACATAATCAATAATCAATCACAATCAAAGACAGAAAGTAGATTCAATTAACCTTAATAAAAAAAACCTTGTTAGGACAGAGCAGCTCCATAAAAGCTGCTGTAAAAGACTGAGAAACAAGGGATTCCTGCCATGAGAACCACAGTAGGCTTTGATCATCTGCCCAGTTTTCCTAGAACTGCTAAGCACAAAGACACCTGTATTTCAGAAGAAGTAATGTAGTCACTACTTCAGACAACTGTCCAGGATAAAGCACTTTACCTATGACCTGCTTTCTGATACATGAGGATCCTGTAAGGGAAAGCGTACCCATTAGTAGAGATCTTCACAATTAGAATGGAACAAACAATGGAGAAAGGAACACCACTCCCTTGCCAGACAAATTCTGGTGGGCAAAGACGATGACTCCATGTTTCATGCCTCTGGACTGAAGTAGTATGTTCCTGACTTTGCAAAAATCTATCTCAAAGTCAGCAAGGACTGATCCAGGGTTTTGCTGTCACTGAGGCTATCTTGAAGAGACAGTGCCTGAACAGGGAGTGAAGGTAAAGATGAAGCAGAGCCAAATCCACAATAGGCATGTGGGAAAAGAGGCGCACAAGGAAACCAAAACCCAGCATGGTCACTCACTCCTTACCAGCTCATTTTCTTCATCCTTGTTGAGGAGCATACAATGATCCTTCCAAAGCTTTTCCTCCATCTGACCACGTTGTTCTCAGTCCTGAAAGTCCCTGTTGGTGGGGTCAGGCAATGTGGAACACAGTCACTGACGTGAACTCAGGCCAGTGTTAAAGTCAGCTCTCACCATGGTCCTGTCTGGCGCCTTTGAAAGCCTCACAGCGCACACGCTTTTTATTAGGCTCCTGGGAGAGGGAGGAAAATCCACCCTCACGTGTAAAGCCCTTAAATGCCTGGCTTATGTAAGACCTGCATTTCTCTGCCTCCTGGCTTTGCTGCACTCACCAGGGTGAGACTGGCTGGAACAGTGTGCTGATGGCCGAGGGAGGGAGGGGACCTGCGATCTAGTGTGGGGGCGATGGCTCTGCGCAGGGCTCAGAGGGAAATCGAGGCACATGGCAAGGAGAAGGGTGGGAGAGTGCTGCAGCCCTGGCAGAGCTGACCGCAGAACAGCCACCCCGGCACCGGGAACCACCTCCAGTGTGGCAGAGAGAAGCATCTGCTCGGGGGAGATCACAGTGTCTGAGCCCAGGCTTGGTTTCAGCACAGTGGAGGTGCATACTGGAGCAGTGGTTTTCAGGTGTGGATCTGGTCTGAACTCACCCACTCAGCTCTGGGCATCGCCTCAGACATGAGCTCTGGTTCAAATTTCGCCTGAGTAACAAGGAAAGAGAAACAGGGCTGGATGACTTCTTTGGAGAAGCCCAGCTGAGTGACACAGCACCCTTGAACAGCATGCAGTGTGATCCCCTGCGAGGCAGGGAGAGATGGGGGCTCCAACCGGCTCCCCTGGCAGGGGCAGCAGCGGCAGGCAGGCTTGGGAGCCCCACTGTGCATCTCCAGTCTCTCGTGTCCCAGCTGTCAGTGTTGTCAGAGACATTTTTCAGGCATTAACCTGAAATTGCTCTGTCTCCCCCCCCCATTCCCTTTCTGCCACAAAGTCTGAAAACAACCGTTTATTCGGGTAGGAGAAAAGTGCCACATTATTGTCCTGGAATAAAGTACATGTTTTTGTGAATAGAGACAATGGCTCTGAGTTTACCCAAACCCTTTTTGGCTCAGCCACACGGAAGCAACTTTCTATCACTGGTCAGACCAGGGGATTTAAACTCCATGAAGAAACAGTCTTTGCACACAGTGTATTTCCCCGGTGATGGCAAATCAGGATTTCTTCCAAATTCTCCTTCCCCCAGACGGGAGAGACACCAATGCCCAGGCACTGCCGTGCTGCATGTCTAGAGTCCTCTAAGTCGCCCTCAATCTGCAGCTCCATCCTGGAAAGAGCAACAACTGAGAGAAGCACCTTTCACTGGGCAGCCTACTAAGGAAATAAAAGCATTTATCTATTTTTCTTCTTTTTGAAACAGAGCAAGGAGAGGCCAGGCTGTCTGGCCCTTGCATGACCAAAGAGCAACGGTCACCTGAATCTACCTGGGGCTGGTTCTATGTAGTCCGACCTGCTCCATCTCGGGGGGGTTCTGCCAGCTGCAGTTGTGGCCACGAAACAGCAAAGATGGACCAAACAATGAAGAATCCTGAAAAATCAGGGTGATGGTGGAAAAATACGTATTTTTCTCTTTTTGTAAGCATTGTCTTTTTGAACTGTCTAACGCCTGAATTGAACCAGATTTCAATGTCAGTAAACAGTTCCCCTTTGTCTCTGCCTCTCCTGTGAGAGGCTGTTGGTAAGTTCATCCACCACACTGATCCGCACCTCAGCCGCTGTCATGCAGCTCCCTGGACGTGGTGCACGTGCAGTCACTCCACTCCCTGGCATTCAGTGCCCATTTCTAAGGGTTGTGTACCTGGCCCTTACACAAAGTCCAGCTGTGTCCTTTCTGGACATACTTGTGGCAAACGGCTTGCACACGAAGAGATAAAGTGCAAGCCTCTGTAAGGAGGTGATTGGCTGCTCCCAGCCAACACCTCCTGTAACTCTCCAGGGGAAGGAAACTCAGGAGAGGTATCATTACCTGGGTGGTGTTACTAGTTCTCTCTATTTTGATCATCCAGGGTGAGGTGTGTTTCATTTACAGGAATATGACCTCCTGTCTCTGAATGGAAGTTTCAGCAGTTTCCCTGTGTGGGCAGCAGGATGCCCACCATTACCGCCGCAGCCTCTGCTTGCAAAGTGCTCCCCAAGCTGTGTGAGACACCACCAGTCCACCAAGATGTGGAGCCGGCACCTGAAAAGGCAAAAAAGGACTCAGGGAATTATAGGCCAGTCAACCCAACCTGAACACACAGATAGATATGAGAGAAAATTCTTAAGCAGTGAGTTTGTAAGCACCTAGGGGATTATAAAGTGGTAAGGAACAAATAACATGGATCTATCACTGGAAGATCCTATCAAACCAATCTAATTTCCTCCCTGACATGGAGACGCTCCAGGGAACAAGACAGAAGCAGCTAATGTGGCACATTTAGGCTTTTGACAGCGTGCCCCATGAGACAGGAAGATACTAAGAAATAGGATTATTTTATGATGGGCTGAAGGGTAGGTGTCAGTGGTTTGCTGTTCATTCCAGGGGACCCAAAATATTCATATTTTTGTTAGCAACTTGAATAACAGGATGGAGAGGACAACTGAAAGGTGTTCATGACACGGAGCTGATGGAAGCACCTGCTTTAGAGGAAAAAACCAATGCAATATGATTTTGGGATGCTGGCCAAATAGTCTGAAATGACCATTAGAAATTCAGTAAAATGCTGCATTCAGTAGCTGGAGGAAACAAGTACAAAATGAGGGGGGTAGTGGCCAAGCAGGTGTATGACACAGAAGGAGGGGTAGCTAAATGCAGGTCGAGTTTCCTCTTGCCAAAAATGTGACTGTCATTCTGAGCCAGAGTGGCAGGAGGCTGGAGAGATCTATAAGACAGGAGGAAATTACTCCACTTGACTCACTGTTAAGTTCTCAGCTGGAGTTCAGGCTCTAGGAAGGTGCCACCTGAGTGGCAAGAGATGAGAAGTGTGGAAAATATGACCCATGAGGAAAAGTTGAATAGCTGAGTTTGTTTAAACCAGAATAGAGAAGGCTGAAGTGAAATATAATAACTCTTACAATACACAAAAGAAGACAGTGAACTTTTTTTTTTCTCCTATTCCTATCAGAGACAAGAAAAAATCAGACTAATCTCTTGTTAGATTAAGTGATCAGGTTTTCAGAGTTAGTTTAAATATTCAGGAAGATTTTCTAACTTCAAAGATAGTAAAATACAAAAACAGGCTACCTAGGGCAGGGGGAAATTCCATACAATAGAAAATTTTAAGGAAAAGCAGGATGTAATTTGACAAGGATTATCTAAGGATAGGTACATCTTGCCTCAGAGCAGGGAGATGGACAAAACAACCATGTCAGGTCCCCACCAGCCTCATGCTCCTGTGGCTTCTGCAGGAATCTCTGTTCAAGCTTGGTAAAGCACGGCCCAGACCTTAACTGCAGTGGGGCAATGGTTCTCTGTGAATTCACATTCAGGTAACCCTTTTTGGCAGGACCATGCCATTTATTCCTGGGACCAACCAGTCTGCAATGAGACACCTGCACAGCAGTGTTCGTCAGGACTTACATCTCTCCAGTCCCACCTGTATTTTTTTCTTGTGTATTTTGTGCTGGTTTTGTATTTCTCCTCATGTTTCCATCTTTCTGCCCACCTCTTCCTCTTTCCCTGGGTTCTGACCAGGTTTATTCCCAGCACTGGTGAGTGTCTGATACCAAGGTATTAAAAAACTTAGCTATATTGAACAGCTGAACAAAGCTATTGAAAAGTAAAGCCATGCTTGGTTTCAAACTCTCTCCCAGTGTCCAACTTGCTATCAGGGACCATCTGGATCTCTTAGCCCGCGTGCCCTCACTCTACCTCTACCTGCTGTGCCCCATCCATCTCACCGGTTGCGTTACCAGAGTGCAGTCCTACCAGATGTCTGAGGTGACTGACCCTTTTAGAGCTTGCAAACAGACCACAGGCTTAATGAATGCATTCTTCACCTTCTTTGCAGGCAGGGGAGCCAAGAAGGGAAGTTTACTTAGAAGTCATCCAGGTTTATCCTGATCTCGAGAAGCCTGGATGACACATGTTGTTGGTAAGCACAGTGAAGTTTCAGTGGTAACAGCCAAAATGATTCAAACACTTGCTGGGTATCTACAGGTGCTGTGCCTGGTTCTGGTATCAGAGGTGTTGTAGCTGAACCACCACAACACCCCTGTGCACTAGTCCAGCAACCTGGAGAGGGCAGTGGGTCAGTCCACACAGGACGCTGCTCTTACAGGGCCAGATGCCTCCAGCACTGGGCTAACTCATCCCCGGTGAGCTCAGGGGAAGCGTCCTGCTCTATGTGGTGGAGAAGCGTGCTGACGTGTGCCGTACCCCCTTCAGCTGTGCACACACAGGGAAGAAAGAGATGAGCAACTGCTCTAAAACACACCGCCCACCAGCAAAGCAAACAAAACATTAAAACCTTCATGCAGGTGGGCTGAAAGTTGACAGGGGGCACAGCATGGTGCTTTGTCTTGGGGAAAATGGATGGATAAAGGCATCTCAGAATCACTGCTGGCTCCTGGTCCCTTCCCTCGGGTCTGTTCACCCGGCACAAGCACCTGCTGCTCTGAGCCTCTCCGCTTTCCAGGGCAGGCTGTTTTGGCACCCTCCATGAGAAAACAATCAAGAGAAACTTGAATCACAGCCTGCCTGAAAGCCTTTCTCTTCCCCTTTCCACAACACTGCCCAGGGCAGTGATGGGGCCATTTGTTTTTCAGGAAGATCCTATTGTCCCCATTGCCAAGTTCCCAAAGAAACAGCAGCCCTGAGCTTCTGGCAGGGCGATGCTGGCTGGGGGGACAGGGCTGGCAGGTAGTGCCGCAGAGCTCGGCCCCAGTGAGCCCTCCCATCAGTGTGCACACACAGGGCTGTGTGTTATCCAGGGGAGCATGGAACACATCCAAGGCAGCATCACCGGAGAGATCCAGGCATTTTGTGTGCACTTCCTGCAGCCGGAGCCAAAACACATGCTGCCTTGCCTGGGCACCTTGGCTGTGTATTTCTCTCAGTTATTTTGTCTACACACCTCGCCTGGCTACCTCGCTGACTTAGGTGGAGAGGAGGCTGCAGTGCAGTGTGGGGAAGGCAGCTGCTGGATCTCTGCCTTGGCTTCTGCAGGCACTGAGGATGCATAGCAGGGTCAGGTATTTCAGAGAGCAAGAGAAGGGCAGTGAGGGTGAGAGCCCTGGAGAGTCTATTCAGAGCTCTGGCTTTGCCACCATTTCCCTGAGATGCCAGGCAAGGCCCCAGCTGCCCTCCAGGGCACAGAGGTGCATATGTGACTTTGAAGACAGTACAATGGTGCCTTCAGTCCTCCAGAGGCACTCTCTGTCACCAGGATGTGGCCATCAAGACTTGCATGAATAGTTCCACATGTCCTCATGTTGTTCCCTGAATTACACACTTGCCTGACCTCACAACAACCCAGTCACTGGGGCAGAAAGACTGGTCTGATTGATGAATGTCCATCCTGCTTACAGCCTTGGACTGAAGCCATAGGCCGGCATGTCCGCATTCCTGCTGTACAGTCTATAGCAAAAGGATGGGATGTTCCCATACAACTTGTGCTCTGAAAGGCTGTAAATGTTTAACAGGAGCGATAACAGAGCATCGTGAGAGGCAGCTTGAGGCTCTCCTGTGTCAGCAGTGAGCGGGCAGTGAGCTCTGTGTAAGGGTGGTCACAAGGAGGAACGGAGTGGCAGGCTGGAATATCAATGGATGTTTCTTGGCTCCCTTTTACCTACAGTGACCTATACCGAGTAATCAAAGCTACGTCAGTGACAAGCACCTCCAGTGGTCACTTGCCACAGGGGACACTGTGAAAACAGGGCACTCCAAAGCAGGAATAAACATGTTTTGTGTTTCAGACACACAAGACATCAGGTTACTCCCTTAGAATAGGGATCATGTCCCCACTGTTGGTAACCAACCAGGAAGAAAATCTACGCAGCCTGGCTTGGCTGACTGTGTGCACGAGTGTTGCCGTTCCTTGTACGCATTTGGCAATGAGACCACGGTGCACTGAGCCGTCACACAGCACAGCATCACCCTCCCAGCTCGGGGGCTGCGTGCCATCTACCCACAAACTAGCCAAAGGCTGTAGAGGGGTTAAGCACTATCTGGTGGGGGATATTAGAGCAGAATGCTCCAGGACTATTTTTCCAACATGAACACTTCAGAGGCCATAAGAACAAGTAATGAGTCCTCCAAATTCAGCTGTTGGCACCAGACACCGGCCGTATATGATGACTGAATTCTCTGTTTCCTGGTCCAGGTACCACCTATTTGTGTTTTCCTTTCCTGGTTGATCCTTTCCAGGCTGATCCTGAAGAGCTGTGTTGTGCACCTAGTTCCTTAGACAAAAAGTGCTATGTCAGTGGAAAGCTGGTATGTCTTGTAAAAGGTTCTAGCTTGATACTATTATCACACATTTACAGCTATTATTGGCGAGGGTTTGCTTTTGTTCCTCCTTTTGCTGTGTGCTGCCAAGCAGGCTGATCTCTAGGCTGCTGATGAGTAGAAAAAAATTGCGATGTGGTGTCTCCCCCACCATGTTCCCATGTCAATATAAACAATAAACAAATGGGAAGGACAAAAATGAAAGTTATTTTCTTTTTTTTTATTAACTAGGATAAGTGTATCTCACAAGGAAAATCAAATTTTGAAATCAGCTGTGCAGAGTGGCTGCCTGGCTCAGGGGACTGGCTGTGCTCCAGCGAGTCTGCCCCTTTGACTCAGCTGTAGAAAGCTAACCAGGACAGACAGTGTCTGCTGGCAAAGATCACTGGGGGTCTTTCCAACTGGTGTTCACCGCCAGTCACAAAAGAAGAAAGTGAGCCTGGATTTTAAGTCCCCTCCTAGGGGATTCTTCAGCTGTTTGGATGGCTTGGATGTAGACAGGGACTCTGGACACCACATCCAGGGCTTTCAATGTCTCTGCCCTTATGAAGTGTCAGAATTTACAAATCATTCCTATACTAGCCCTACAAAACAACTCTTTTCATTAAGTGGCTAAGTTTTATTTCTGTTTCCCTACTGTTCTGTCAGTGTTATAAGCTGAGATTGCCAAGCAGCAAGTTCAACTCCCCAGGCAGAACGGAGTGCCTATGTTGTACCCGCCTCTCTTGTGTGCACAACGAGTGAGGATGGGCAAAAGCAGCATGCCAGGTGCCTGGCAGACAGACTGCGCAGGCAGGAAGCTGCTTGTTGCTATCCTCATTTCCAGATGTATAAGATCCTTTCAAATTAGAGAGACTCTCAAAATTCAAAATGCAGATGAGCAAATCCTAGATACACATGAAGCTTCTATCTTTGCTTATTCCTCATCCCAATCCTAAATACATTCACAGTCCAAGTTTGAGGGGACCAGCCCAGCACTGGGATGTGGACTGGGAC
The DNA here is from genome assembly GCA_009806455.1 of Tetrax tetrax. Lineage (NCBI taxonomy): Eukaryota > Metazoa > Chordata > Aves > Otidiformes > Otididae > Tetrax > Tetrax tetrax. Next base: position 67,380 of record WHYT01013351.1, on the reverse strand, counting down.
CTCTGATGTTCCACCAGAGATGAGGGAGCAGGACACAGGGGCTTTAATGTGTGCATATGAGCTGGTTTCTGCAGCAAGGATGTGCCTAACACATCGCTTGTCTCCTGATGGCTGCTGAGTTGCAGTATGTAAGCAGTTCAGAGCAGTTGGGACACACTGCAGAGCTCTGCTGATTGAACTGTGCCTTATGTCACTGAGGGAAGATGACAAAAATATGCCCCAGTATGGCTGGACACATTGGACTTGCATAGGAAGATGGAACATGAGACTGACACCTTAAAGAGTGGCAGAGGTTAAATATCACCTAGCATCTGAATCCTCTTCTCGTGCAGGTAAGGCTGTATTTCAGCAGCAGGCAAGCAGGTCTTTATCTTGCCGACCCCACAAGCGCCACAGGTTTGCCATGAGTTGACACTTTTATACTGTCAATTGTGACATAAACATAAATTACATGCCCAGTCTGCAATGCTACTGAGGCTTCCAGTTTATCACACGCAGCAACATATTTCTTGTGTGCAGGAGTTCATAAACAGGACAGTGAATTTCATCTCCAAGGAAAATGTAACTGTATCTCGAACAGAGGATGGCAAGAGTAACTCCACTAACCTGCTCTTTGGTGTCTCTGTAAGCTAGGAGTGCATAGAGCACCCAGCCTTCACTTTCCAATTGGATTTAGCTGCAGACTGGGAACTCATCCTAACTTTGGAGACATTTTTCTGAACAAATGTGAACAAATCTTTTCTGTTTGTCGTGGGGCTTTGTGGCAGGTATTTACTGCTAGGTAAACCACAGTAGGTAGGAAGGTATTTACACCATTTGCTTGTGTCAAACCTGTCTAAAATGGGGAAGAAATTGCTTTGAGTCAAATAAATGTTTTATTCAAGTTGAAACATTTTTGTTTTTTTTTTTTTTCTTTTTAGCAAAATAGTATTAGTTACTTTTTGATTAATTCTAAATTCTTTTCAAACACTGTTCTGGTACAGACATGTTGAATCAAAACAATCCATAATCTCTTCTGATTTGCTCTTGATTTTCTAGAGCTACTTTTTACTCTAAAAGACCAAAAGAATCTTTACCATGACTCCCAACCTGCCTGATTCTCTGGGTTTCTGTGGCAATGCAGGAGTGCTTCAGCATCAAATAGCGGGAACACACATTCTCCAGTGTTCAAGAGCTCACAAAGTCCTCCCCAGCCCCACCCAGTAAAAGCATGGGCAAGCTCCAGCTGTGAAAAACAAATTGTGCAGTCAGTTCAGAGGGGACAACTCCCCTGCACACTGTACACAAAGAAGGAAGAGTTCCTCTTGGCCCAAAGCCTGCCTGATTGATATGTTGTTGTTTTATCCAGCTGGGGACAGAGATTGCAAAATATGGTGAGCAGGAAGTCAGCCTAGCATCAAAGGGCTAAGAGAATATGTGCTGGTAGAAGCTGCTATTTTTGAGCAGGTAAAATCTGCAGAAATGCACACCGCTGTTGCATTTTTGTACGGCAAAAGCAGCACAGCAGAGTGAGTAAAAGTCACCATCAAAGGTTACCAGGTGAGGGATATGACACATGGTGTGTAGCATGTGCAATTATGGTTGGAAACCAGAGCCAAAACCTCAGGTGGTTCAACTTAGAAGTATGCCACGGAATTTAACAAAATTATTCTGAAACCTAGCTGAATCAGTAATTTAATTCAGGCCCTTGGGGATAGTAACTCCTTCAATGTCTGCTTCTTTTGGCACTGGTAAACCACGAGCTGACGTCAGGCAGAAGCCTAGACATGCAGCATTTGCTCCCGTAGAGCAAGCTCACACCACAAGGGACAGCATGTCCTTGTAGACCCAGAGGATGAGATCACAACTTGCAATTATCATGTGTTTCATTCTACCTTTTTAAAATGGATATCCTGAAGAAACACCTCCCTCAAAAAAAGAATTGTTAAACAATGAAATCATTCTGCTCCATAGGTCAAGAGATTTTTCACCCAGAAAATGCAAGTACCACATGTTTTAAACTGAGAAGAGGGCAAACAGGTTGCCTGGTAGCAGTGAGCAAGTACTGGAGTTCTGCATTGTTCCCGTCATGGGCAGAGCATAATGGTGCTGGGAGTGGACACTTCTAGAAGGCTTTGGCTATTTGCAGCAATGGTGCGTTTCAACCACAAATACTTTGCCAATATTCACCAAGCTGTTCCATTTACAACCGGCAGCCATTCATACATGGGCAAGGGGACAGGACAAACACTGTTGTGACTTGATGTTGCTGCAGCCAGCTTTACTGCTTCCAGTTAATTTAAAACAAGACAGGTTAGTCTTAGAATGGGAGGGTAGTGACGGGTCTGTCCTTCCCCTTTTCTCATGTCTCTGAGATAGTCCTTCTACGGCCAACTGCAACTGTCCTGGACATGTCCCCTCTGCAGTTTCCTTCAGAGTGTGTCCTCATTGCTGTCAAATGTTGGATTGCTATGGCCTCCCATATTTCCCTCTACTGATATTGCCACACAATCTGAGAAGAAGGTTTCATTCAGAGGTGGCCAGGCTGGGTCCTGCTCCAACACTCGCTGCAGCCTCTTGTAATGGCTCTTTGAGTGGTACCGGAATGTCTTTTTCAGAAGAAGCCATAAAGGTCTGTTCTCAATGACAGCTTCCTGCAAAAGCAAGAGCAAAAGGAAGATTCTGGAGGACCTGGACAGCAGTTTTCCCTCTTCATGCACAGGACACACAATGGGCAAGATCTCCCACCCTGTCCTGCTCATCCACATTCCTTAAACAGCCTTTTACTGACCAATTCTCCACCAGCTCCCCAGAGCTCTCCACCAGAAAACTGGGACCCATTCCTCCTGACAACATTCAGGTTCTAAGTAGAAAAGACCGCCCAAATTTCTCTAGCATGTGGCAGGGCCTGATACATCCCACTCAGCAGAGGAAAGTAAAGGTGGTTGGGCCTTGCATTCCCTTATATCTGATCATTCAGATGTGGGGCTTTGAGGAAAGAGAGTAAGGGTGAGGTAGCAGCAATGGCTCCTGTTTTACTAGGTATTCCCAAGCTAGGCTGAGGAGGAGGGAGAAAGAATGAGAGCTGACCCTTTCACCTCTCCAATTCGTGCTGACAGGTACATTCAATGAAGCATGCTCACCTCGACAAGGAAGGACACAGCAAGTGTGACTGCAAGCATTATCACCATGGAGATTCGCCACATGGTAGGGGTGCAAACGAGCTGGGAAAAAAGCAGGAGAAGATGTTCAACAACATGTGCGCACACTAGACGCTGGTGGGAGCTTGTGTTGTAGAATCACAGAATCATAGACACATTTAGATTGGAAAAGACCCTTGAGATCACCAAGTCCAACTGTAAACAAAACACTGCCAATTCCACCCCTAAACCATGTCCCTAAGCGCCAGTATACACATCTTTTAAATATCTCCAGGGATGGTGACTCAACCACTTCCCTGGGCAGCCTGTTCCAGTGCTTGATAACCCTTCCAGTGAAGAATTTTTTCCTAATATTCAATCTAAACCTCCCCTGGCACAACTTGAGGTAACTTCCTCTCATCCTGTCACTGGTTACTTGGGAAAAGAGACCTCCTTTCAGGTAGTTGTAGAAAGCAATAAGGTCTCCCCTCAGCCTCCTTTTCTCCCAACTAAACAACCCCAGTCACTCCTCATAGGACTTGTTCTCTAGACCCTTCACCAGCTTCGTGTCATCAAAAGCCAGAATCCCACATTGGCTGTACACTGGTGATGAGCCAAGATTGCTGCTTGTCTTGAGGAATAACTGATAAAAATGCTTTTAAACTTATGCCGCAGAGAAAAGTGTACTCCAGAACTGCAACAGGAAATCTAAATGCTTCCTTTCTTTCTAATATAGGAAATAGTTTGAAGTCCAAGTATTTCAGCTCCAAACCCAGCTCCAGGTTCCCACAGCTGGCAACACTGGCTTTCTGGCTGTAGCTCAACTTATTTTAGAGATGCAGCTGACATCCAAAATTTGGATCAGCAGTTTCTCCAAGGCTAAGCTATGGCAGTTTCTTATTGCCACTCCCTCCTTGTCTCTTCTCAGCAAATCCAGCGCATTCCCTTCAGATAGCCTGGGAGTTTTGCAGTTCTCCCCAAAAGCATTTTAGCCCCTCTCAGCTGCAGTGCTGACAATGTCCTGTGTCACCACAGTCAACAACAGGACTAAGACTTGCTTTAAAGTGCCATCTCGTGGCAGGTTCTTTAACTGGGTCTGCCCGCTGAGCTGCTGCTCTGGAAACAGTTACACGATGAGACAGCTTTAGCCAGGCTGCCTGGCATTCAGAATCTAGGTCCGTTCCCCTTGTCTATGTTTCTCTTTCCATGTTTCACTATTTCCATTTCTAAATCCAGTTGCTAACTGCCACGCAAAGATACAGGACTGGAAGTAGCATCTTCTTCAGTATTTGTGAAGCCACCACACTTCATCTTTCTGTCTAGAAATGTACTGAAAAAATACCTGAGTGCGTCTGTTGTGCCTGTGACTCCTACTATAAGGCTGTGAGAGTGTCACAGCGGAGCAGGTTAACATCTCCCAGCCTCCACATACTAATTGACAGGTCCCCTGACAACCCTGTCTTATAGCTGATACAGATCTTATCCTTCCCTTGCATTTTCCCTAGGATGGATTTCCACAAGGCAACTCCCAGCTTGCATTCTGCCAGACTAAATAAGCCAAGCCCTATTGGTATTTATTAATCAAGGATCATGATAGATCCTCTATTGCCATGACAGCCCCACTGGTCTTTCTCTGTAACTGTTCTAAACCCAAATGCTGTTTTAGGAAACTGCAGGCTGTCTGAAATTCAAAAAGGCAGCCTGAAAATATTGGAGACTGAGAACTGAGAGCTGCTGTGAGTGTCATCTGGCAGATCTTTGCAAGAGGATCTGTGTGCTGAGTAGCACAGCCTGAGAAACACAAGTGCATGTTGCTTTAGTTTAAACTTGCAGGACCTAGCCCCTTTCTTCTCCTGGCTTCAGAACTATCAAGCCACCAAGCATGGTAAGTGCAGTGATGTTATCTACTGTTCCATGGACAATGTGCTGAAACAATCAGACATACATGTGCAGCTGTCCAGGCGTCAGAATGCACAGATCTTAGTTTGAAGATACCGTATCTCTGGAAGGTTCTTCAATCCCATCCTCTAAAATCCATCTCTTTAAATTTGATTTGTCTTTAGAAGTGTTATGTAGCCCTGCAAAAGTCTGTGCCTTTTCTTAAAAACAATCCCAGTGCACTTATAATGGGATTGGCAGTAGGAAGAAAACCCACCTTGAAACAATACTCACATCCATCTTAGAGTAGAGATCATCAATATCAGCAAACACCAAGAAGAGGCAAATGCCCAGCTGCCCTATGAGCACCAATATGAACACATCTGAAGGGACAAGAACAAGCAAATAAAACCAGAGGTTTATGAGCCATTTCAGCTGCTTGCCGTTTCTACAGAAGATTGTAATCATTTTCTGTGTCAAACAGTCAAAAAAGAATTCCATGAGATAGGAAGGAACTTTCAGCAAAGGAAAAATGAACAGAGTAAATCCCAGCTTTACTCAGGCAAGGCAATCTGTGAGACAAGCCTTTTAGCCACAGATTTAAAAATGCCAGAGTATTTTGAACACTCAATCTGACCTCTTGCATCTGAGTAGCCTTAGAGCCTTCCAGTGAATCTCACTTTGAGCCCACTGTCCCCTGTCATTCAGAAAAATGTCTTGCTCTTGTTAATAAGATTAGGAACTCCACTCTCAATTTCAGTGGTATTAAGACTTTGCTCTGATCAGAATCTAAAGACTAGAATCTATTGCCCTCCCCATCTGTAGGCAAAGGTTCAAATGTACAATGATGAGTAAATTCATTTTCTCTTCAGCTGGCATGCACCAAACTTCATCCCATAGCCACTCACTCTGGTTTTGTCTGGTTCTGGGAGACTGATGACTGGTCTTCTGCTATCTCGGAGGAATGTCCCCTCCTCACAGTCACTATACCAAAACACCACCATAAAACCTGCAGCATTAAATTAATGCTTCAGCCAAAAGAGAACTGAATAAATCTTTGCCTGAGACAGCTGCAGGATTTGTCCCACAAAGAAAAAGAAAAGCTCTCCTAAGCCTCACTGCAACTTCCAGAACTGCCATAATCACGTGTTCACCTTCTCTTCACATGACGGTCTTTCCGAGGCAGGATAGACCTACTGGACTTCACTACAGTCCCTTCCAGTTATTCCCTCCTTTGACGTTTCCTCTTTAAAGAGCTTACCGGTCATAGAGTTAGCAAATGCTAAATGTCTCTGGTTCTGGAATAGGAAACAGGGCCTCTGCACGAGCAGATGTCATTGTAGGTTTTCTTCAGAGATGGGCCCAAAAGAAAGCCCTGAAGATGAGTTCTCACAAATATTGCTCAACCAGTATGCTTTGGGGAGACAGGTATAGGGCTCTTCCAGAGTTATTCTAAAGACCAAAGGAAAGTGAGACCACCTATTTCTGCCTCTTCTTGAGATCTCATTCAGGCTGCCTTAAGTAACATTATGCTTCTGCCAGCCAACACCACCTTCCTGCTACTCCTTAAAAGCTTTTATCAAACTAAATCTGTCTATTTCAGAAATCTAAATGCCAGGGACAAGTTTTTAGCAGCACGGAAGCACAAAGTGTGGGCCCAACTCAGAAAGCTCTCGGTCACAGAACGCTACTGGCACTAAAACTTCTGAAAAGGTGGCCTTCAGTCATTTAGAAATCAAATGTTGGGCTCCTGCTTTTTTTAGCTAGCATCACTTTGATCAAGTTTTAATTTTTCCCTTCTTGGTTGACCTCCTGAGTTGACTTACTCACAGATCCCTTCCTCTCTCCCCTCTCTCCCCATACTTACAGTTTGTGTAGATGGGTTGCCTGAAGGGCTTTCCCTTGGAAAACACTAGTGCTACGATGAGGCAGTTGATGGTACTTAGCAGCCACACCGTGGTGTTCTCATAGCTCTTGTAGCCATTGTCCATTTGCCCAAGAGCTCCATCTCTCATCCCATGGAGCCCCTGGCTGGAAATAGAGGAAGAATTCTCCATGTGGTTTTTCATTGAGAGGCAGGCGCTGAAAAAGAGTGTCGCACTGGTCAGCGAATGATCACTGTACTGATTATTTCCCCCACCTTCCACTACCATTATCAGAAATCCTCCCTCACAGCCATGATTTGCTCCTGCTGTCACAAGGAGGTAGGTTATTGACAATGTCCTCAGTCTTACTCACTGGGCTGAGCTTGCTGAACTTGGCAGAGCATGAGCTCAAACCTACTTGGATACCCTACTCTTCCCTGCAAATACTCCTCTTTGCACTCAACAGAAGCATTCTATCCAAATGCACTGTGCTGCACAGGAGACTTGCTGGAGAGCTTAGGGACAACACCACTTAACATGTTTGCACTCTGTGGGAAAGCCCAGTCTGCCTGCAACTGTTGATCAGGCCTGTAGTTAATCCGATCAAAGTACCATGCAGATCTATCCCACTACATGTGCCCCATGTCACCCAGAGTCCCAAGAAGGGGACCTACCTGTGTATATCAATCCTGGAATACCAAGGCTGCTCCTGGACTGCCACAAACCCAAAAATCTGCATGCTGAGGCTGAAGAGGATATTAAGTACAACAGAGAGCAGCAATGGGGGTGAGATGAGTTGGCTAGGAGGCCTGTAGGGAACCAGCTTTGGATAGGCACCTGTGAAACTCACTGAAACATGCACAGATGTGTTGACAAGTGTGTCCAAAATGCAAGCAGTACTGCTATATATCACTGACTGTTATCAACGGTCAGCAGTCTACAATGTTCTCTGTAATACATACAAATATTATATCAAGTACAAAATACAGAGTTGTTTTTTTACAAAATCTTATTGGCCACAGAAGAAGTTAATTAATAGCATCTGAATATCATGAGGCATTTTTGGAATGTTGTATTTTTGTTTTATTTGGCTACTGTCAGGCCCAAATATATAAGGATATGCTCAAGCTGATCTCTTTCTGTTATTTATCAACTGTGGCTTGGGATTTTCTGTTACCCATGATCTGTGCATCCTCCAGGGCTAAGCACCTAGTGCCTGGTCATTTGAGTTAGTAGTGGACTGCATTAGCTGACCCAGCAGGTTTTCCTCTGTCCTTAGGTTTAACAAAGTTATCCAGACTTTGAGTACAAAAGCTATACAGAAAGCCTTGATGCAGTGTTTCAAATGGGCTACTTAGAGCAAGATAGCTTTTGCCACACAGTATTGTGGCTGACCCTTTTAGGCTTGATTTAATCAAGCCCTTTTCCAGTTGTCTATGTACCAGCAGGGATAGAAGATAGCTATGTGGTTTTACTATATGGTTTTCATGCCTCTGCCCTTGCCATTCCTGCTTCTAAACCTCTCCCTGCATCTACTCTATCTCAATAACCCCATCTTTCTCTTTCCCCTCCAGAACTGGTTTCCTCTCTTATTCTTGGCTTACAACTTCCTGCTCTGTAGTGTCTGACATCTGGTATTTCTTTCTTCTGCATTTTCGTCTCTCTTTCCTCCTGTGCCTTCTGTCTACACAGCTTCAAATATGAGTTGGACTCCAAACAGTCGATCCCTGCATCTTTTTTTCTGGCATGGGTCCTTGGGTATCTTCTTAATCTGCCTTTCTAAGTCAACAGGAAAAAGCCTGAATAGACTTTCCACTGCATTAGGTCTGGTTTTACTTCTTCTAGAGATAATATCCCAGTTATCAACAACCTACACGCTCTGCAAATGCACCACTAAGAATTACCCACCTTATTTCAGAGCTTTTCTCAAACAAAATGCCTCCTCTACTAATCTAAACATCCTATACTCTATATAGTCTCTCTTTTCTTCCTTTCTGTAAATAGAATTATGCATTTTCAAGGAGGCGAAAAATGTTTGAGATCATTTTCTCATTAATACATAGGATTACTAAGGCGCTTACTTGTCACACCAATTACAGTTGTAATAGCCAGATCTTGGAACAAAAACTGGTAATTCCCAAAGGAGTTTAATTGCTGAAAAGAGGAACACAAAGAAAAAAAAAATCACAAATCAGACATTTGTCATGGGCTTGTTTATATTGTCTCCAGAAAGCCGTAGTATTTTAATGGAGCTAATACTCTGCTGTTTGTTCTGAAACAACGCTCAGCAGATAAAGGGACCACACAGTCTGCCATCCTGCCAATAGATTTGTGATCATTGGGTCTGCGGTGAATGCTCTCGCTTTGTACGTTTTTCAGACTAACGATGCTTCCAGTTCACTCAATGCAATTAAAAAAAAAAAGGCTATTTGAAGAAACGTGCTTTCTCAATGCTGGGTGACTTCTGAATGCAAAGCCCTCCTCTCTATTTGGGAAGAAGCCATGCAAAAGTGGTTTAAGGCACTCCAGGGGATTTTGCTTACTGTCAAGTTAATTCATGCATTAAATGCTGAATAAATTGCAACAGCATATGCTTACACCAGATTCTCCCTTTTCATAGACATATGCACTCATCCAAAATACTGTTCAGTATCTCAGCCTCCTTTTTGCCCAGCTTGGATCTTAAGGCCACTGGCTGAAGTTAATGGGAAAACTTTCCAGTTTTCAGCTAAGGGTACAGGAGGACCAAATGATCACACCAGAGAAGTTTGCAGCTCAGATAAAGGTAAAGCTCTATACCCTAGTTTTATTGTGGCTTTTACGCCGTGTTTTTCCTACAAGGGAGTAGTAGCTCATCCAGTTCTAGCCATCATGTTCCCAAGACATACCCAGTACAGCAGAAGAACACCAAGGTACTGGATGGTGCTGTACAGTGCCATGTACTTGAACATGCAGAAGGAAGTGACAAGGGCAGCACGACCTTCCCTGTGTGACGACATGAATAAAGGACAACAATTAGGTGATGAGTCTGCTCCTGTTGCCAGTCCTCTCAAAACACTGTCAAAACACAAGGCATGTGTCACAAGTAGAGAAGTCTCTACCAGTGTCTTGCTGAGAGGTGAAATAAATAACATCTGGCCTGAATTAAAGTAAAATTTTCACTTGCAGAAATCTTGCTGCAAGCAAAAGGGCTTGATTGCAATCATCCGTGTTCCCAAGACTACAATTTACCCCAGCAAGTTTTTCTGCTGACATTAATAGTGCAGGTAACAACTCCATATGAGGAAAAACATTCAAAGCTAAGCAGCTGCTCAGTGAGTTCAAACTAACAAGTCTTCTCCTCCTTCAGTGAACCTATAGTATCTAACAAGAGTAACGTGCTCTCTCTGGTTATTCATCTGCCCCAGTAAGCAAAATCAGGACCCTGCCATAACAGGTGCTAATGTTTTGCTTGCATAAGGTATCAGAGGCAGGGCCTAACAGCAATGTGCAGGTTGATTTGTGGACATTTGATTCAGCTTTATGGAGCATTGTTAATTTTGCTATTTCTTTTGCACTTAAGATACTGCTAAAAGCTCAGCTGTAGATGCCCTCCTCCTGTAGTCCTGAAGGAATTAATATATCTTAAAGGAATTTCAGAGGGAAACTAGGAAAATGGCAATTTCAAGGTCAAAGACATTTCTTTTTCTCTAGCAATGTACATTCTGGCTTGGTGGGGAACACCCAACACTAATATTTGAGAGGAGTGGGAACTGTTTCCATTGTGAAACAGGCAACAAAAATCCATGCTTACCTGATTAGCTCTGGCACACATGCTATGCTGGGAGTTTGGGATGTGAAAGGTGAAGCCACAGACGCCTCCTGCTCCGACAGTGATATCCCTGCATGCGCCACTTTCAAAGCCTGAAAGTCACATCATTCTTCAGCACTCACAAACCAGAAGACACAGCAACCGACATGTCAGCCAAGAAGTGACCCCCTATGGCAGGATGCGTTCTGTGAATAGCAGTCCCTCTTCACTCCCTGGATGTGCTCCATCCAAAAGGTTCCTCCAATGAGATGTGGTTGAGTCAGGAGGTCCAGAAGAATGGGAATGACAGCATAGGAAAGTCCATTTTCCACAGACCCCAAAGCCATTGACTACCAGCTGCAGAAGACAGGTTTGGCTCTGCCTCCTTTGTCAGCACTTATTTGCAGCCACACCTTACGTAGACATTCTAGGTTCTCTGCTTGCTTCTCCCAGGAGAATCCTTTGGACTTTTTGTTGGGGTAAGTGAGTGCTTTACTGCCTAGGTGGCATTGCAGTGACTGCCACAAAGATGTGTGAAGTCATGGAGTGAACTGACCTGCTCAGAAGGGAGTTATGGGTCCTTCTTGAACACGGACCCTTCCGTTTGGAAAAAAAAAAACCACAACTTTCTTGCACTCCTAAAATATGCATTTACAAAAAACCTTGTAGGGCTACAGCTGTTCCCCATGGAAACTCCTCCTCACCCAAGTCTTCTCCACCCCCTGACACTGAAGATGTTGACAGAAGATTTGGAGTGGAAGATTTGGAGAATCCTCTGGCAGTTTTTGCAAAGGAAATGGATCAGTCCTTGAGATCACAAATTGCAACAATCTCTGCCTAGGACAGCTCTTGCATGGTAAGGACCACACTGTGGGATCAGGCCTGAATCAGTACTGGTGCCAGTACAGTTGGTCTGTGAATAAATAGAGCACTCCCATCTCCAGCATGTGCTCAGTTTGGGATATTCTACTGGCATTGCATTCATTTTCCATTTTTTAGCTAAATATATCAAAAATAATTTTCACTTACCCCACAGTCATTGGCTCCATCTCCACACATGCCGACAATGTAACTAAAAAACAAAGTAACCTACAGTTCAGTTCTGGGGAAAGCGAGATCTATAAATGGGAGGGAATCAGATCCTCCTCCATGCAAGTTATTTATGCAAGTCATGTGAGCTTTTTGTTAAAAGCCCTTCTGGAATGCTAAAAGACAAATACAAGCCCGGGACTCTGGACTGTTTATGAGCCTTGGGCTTGCACCTCAGATGTGCCTACAGTAAAGAGTTTCTGCCGTGATACACGGAAGAATACATTAGCATCAAGTTTTATTTTCACTACATCGGACTCGGTCTCCCACCCTCCCTGGATTTAAGATCAATCATAACAGACAAAAGGGCTAATGATGACAGCCCTGTTCAGGAAGGAAGGACTGCAGGCACTGGTACCTCATGGTCACTGGCAATACACATGAATGGGGACTCTGTTTTGGGGTCCAGTGCTGCCAGAATCTCCTGAGGCAGACAGAGAATGACAGAGGCAGCTGGAGTAGAGGGAGGAGGAGAACATGGGCTTAACAGGATATCTAGAGACAGCTCCCCACTCTGTGGCTGAAGTAACCTTGTGAAATGATGAGCCCTAAAAGTAAATCCTTGTATCTGCAGCATCCAAGTAAAATCAGCCTAGTGCTTCAGGAGCTGACTCACTTGTGTCTTTTACTGCTGAGGCCTGGGTTTCAGCGCAGGGGAAGTTCTCACTGGGAGGCATTGATGGTGGTCCAGAGAAGCCAGATAGTGCTTGGGGTGCTCACAGCTGCTCACACCAGGCTGATAATCTGAAACAGCCCAAAGCTTTCCTTGCTCTAAGGCAAGGCCAGGAACTAGATAATTGAGGTGAGGGTGGGAGTTTTCAAAAGATTTTGGAAACAGTTGAATAACAGGCAACAAGACACCTGAGGCTCAGGAATATATATACACACCTCTGTGACTGTAAGCAACACAGGGCATACCAATCCAGACTGCCCTGTCACATTTTCTAACCCATCACACTGAGTCAGCAATAGTACAGTAAAAAGACTGCTAACATCAGAGAAGCTGCAGTGTTGGGAGATATTCCTAAAAATCTTGGGTAGACAAGTGCTATGCCTTCAGGCCCAGAAAGAGCAGTAAGAATGAAAGATGATGTGAATAAATGAAATCCAGAACCATGGGAGTGTTAAGTCTTTCATGGATAGCCAAACCAACATGGAACTTCAGCGTCTTTTCTTTATCAGGCTTTTGGAACTTAATTGCCAAGCTCCATGTCTGTGGAAGTTTCAGTTTTGTGCACTTCCAGGAAATGCTCTGTTAAGCAAAAGGTAGCTCTTACTAGACTCTTTTCAAGCCTGGAAATTCATCAAACACTTCCTAACTCTTAGTGCTCATTATGAACTTACTCCAGCTTTTGAAACTCTTCTACAAGGCTGGATTTCTGACCAGGAGACATTCTAGCAAAAACTGTTCCATTCAGCAGGACCTGCAAGGAGAAAAAAGGGAGTGATTTTTAAGCACTTGAGGTAAGAGTCACAGTAATTCCAGTGATAATCTGGAATAGAAAGCTCAAAAAATTCACACTTCCAAACAACTCATGCTAGACTCCAAAGCAGGAAAGGCTGATGATCAAAGATAAAAGGTATCTTAATTAGTTTTTTGAAAAAATAACAATCACAATAGGGACAAGAGGCCCAGTGTGTTATTTGAGTAACCTGATGAACACAGATTACCAGGCAGGGATCTACTAGAAGAGAATTAATGAGATTGTCCTTTCCATAAAATAGACAAGTCATGCTGAATTGCATGCTGTATAATACCATGTTTTCTTCTGTTCTCCAAAACATGACAGAGTCAGGGCTGTGCAATGGCCAGGAATATGGGCACAAATGTTTTAAGTCATGTCCTCACACCATGAGCCAGAAAAAATCTGAGGATTTTCAGATCCTTCACCAGATGTTAATATCAGAGATTCATCCAGTCTGTAAGTATTTTAGGGTTAGAACTGTTCCCCAAAGATGTCCTGGTACAGATCTCTTCAGCTAATTTTACCAGAACAATCCAAATATACTGAATGGTAAACCTACTCCAGTTAAATAATCTAGATCTTACCTTTGGAAGTAAGTGCCTGAAATGCTGTGCCACAATTTGGTAAGATTTTCCACTCATGGCAAAATGATACTGGCCTGATCCCAATGGCAGCCTGATTCTTCGTTCAGTCTGACTGTAATCCTCCTATAAAACAAGACAGAGGAAGTGCTGCTGAAAAGCTACTGTGTGCATTTACACAAGCACGACTACAGACAAAGAAAAGGACGTACCACGGGGAAGGCCCTTGTGAAGATTCTGGGAGACCTAGGTTCAAGGTGCATTGCCTTTGCCTGGATTTATAAAGAGATTTAGGCACATAATGCCATTAATTTCAGTGTGAACTGGGTGCTTCATATGTCTTTAAAGCTGGCCCTCAGCATTGCAACTTTTGACAGAATTTATGCAACAGTGCCAATCTGGTGAGCTGCACTGTGAGAGTGGCTAGAGAGAGCATATGGGCATCATAGCTGGGCATGCCTTTTTGCAGGGAAATACAGTGAAGATGCTCCTCAGGTTGAGTTTTGGTAGAAAGGAGCCCCTCAACAGCCCCTACAGAGATTCCTTACCGCCAGCCTGATGCTAATACTTCTCAGAGAAGGGTCAGCACCTTCAGACATACTCTTCAGGGAGAGAGTAACTTGAGGTAAGAGTCACAGTCTTCATGGTCTTCATCTCAGTTTCTTTGTGGAGATGTTTGATGGAATATAATTGCTTAGCATAGCTAGCCTATGTTTCACTGTGTATATTCAAGTTCTCCACAGTTAATCTGTGTTTTAATTCTGTAGGTATGGGGAAGTGCTAACTCTCTACCTGCTTAAAGAGGGCTGGTTCATTCAGTGAAGTTCCACAGATTTTAAGTCCACATCTATACTATCAATTTTACCTTGCAGGTAAAGGAAATCTGTTTTAAACTGCCATCAGCTAAGCGGGAAGGCTAGAGACAAATCTATCCTGGGTTTCTGCAAAGCTATTCTCAAACTTAGCCAGGCAGTTAGCAAAAATGTGTTCATAAGATAATATGCTAGGAAGGAAGCTCTAGTGGAGTACCTTTGTATAAATCTCTTATTTTTAAACACTATTCTAGCACATAACATTCTGACACGCAGACGGTGGTGAATGACTGGTCTCTGTTATACTATCATAATCCCACTGCATTATTTAAAGCATTCCAGCTTAGTTTGTTTTCTTGCTGCATGACACCTGCTTCTTATATGCTCACCAGGTTTCCACAATCTTCCATTTTCTTTTCTTCCAGTGGTTTCCAGGTTACAGATGCTGAAAAAGATCCAGGTTTGTTTGCTTCCACAAGAATCACTCTATCCATTGGAGAAATCATCCCAGCGTTTTTGGCAACGGTTACAGCTGTCTGTATGTTGTCACCTAGAAAAATCAAGGGGAGTGTTAGCTAAAAATTTCTTCAATGAGGAATTGTTTATGGAGGAAACATTAACCTTTTCCTGAATTTCAAGTTTTCAAATATATCCACAAGAATCAGTAAGATTTCAGTGTCTGTGCCTAAGAAAGTTTTTTATAAAGATCAAAACTTTGCAGATGAGATCTGTCTCAATAATTAAATATATTTTTTATCTAGAAATGAAATACTTTCATTTTCATCTGGAGATGAAATATTCTCATCTTTAGCTTGAAGAAACTCAGATGGGGAATATGTTTTAGACAAAAATCAATAAGGGATTCACCTTTAAGTTGCTGCTAGTGTCATTGATTCTCATCAATTGGCCTTTAATGGCCTTAGTGTAGGATATGGGCTGAAGGGAGTGAAGTTGAAGAATAAAGATCTGTGTGACTCCTGGAAAAATGTCTTTGGACCATGGAAAAACTGTGGGTTATCCTATCCAAACCCAAACCAGCCCTTTAAGAAAAAACGGGATAAATAGGGACTGGTAGGCATGAGTTACCAGATGCCATAAGGTTCATCGATTTGTCCTGGCATCCATGATCCATCTCTGCTCATTATTGCAACAGAATTTCATGTGACCCTATAAAGAGGGGATCTTACATGACATATCTTTGTGCATGTCATCTCATAACCCTATGAGGGAGAACAAATGGACTCCCTGGAAAGCATCAGAGTAACAGGAAGGCTCTGATCTGTGGTCAAAGTGGGACAGATTAAGAGTTAGGTATCTGACACAACCTGGTGAAGTTGTTAGGGACATAAGCCTGAATGGTTCAGCTCACATCATTATTGCAACACAGATGCTTCCTGGACGATAATTGTCTGAAAGATACAAATGCCTGTGCCTTCCTACCAGTGGTGGTGACAAAGCAGCAGACTGTTCACTCAAACATCATTGGACTCCCTGTCTAGGCCAGTGGCCACACAAATAATCCACCCTTTTTAGATACCTGTGACCATAACACTCCTGATGTGGGCAGCACTGAGCTCCTCCAGGACAGGCTTTGTCTCCCTCTTTAATCGATTCTCCATTATCAGCAGACCCAGGAATGTCAAATCAGATTCTACCTCCTCCCTAACAGTGAAGAACAGACACATAGATTTAATTCTTCTTTTTGCCTTTGGCCTGGTTTTGCATTGAATTTGCTGATAGCCAGTTTTAACTGTTAACCATCCCTCCTAACTCAAAAGAATTAAAATAACTTGTTAGATTTCAGCGGTGCCAGGCTGTCTGTCTTTTGTGGTGCTATTTCAACACCAGCAGGGCTTGCTTCCCACCAGCAGCAAGTGGTGCTGGTTGTGTATGGAGGATCTTCACTTGATTTTTCATCCTTCTGTTCTCTTCTTCTCTTGTTCTGAAGAACAAGTTCAGTACATAGCCAGCTTCCAGCTCATGTTTGCTTGCTTACCAAATAAAATTTAAAAAAAAAAGCCAATTTCAACCTACCTGCTCCACATATCAACATGAAGCCTGATGGATAAGTTGGACTGTTTCCCATTCATGTACCATCCTTAGCCAGCATGAAAAAGCACCCTGAATTTCCTGCAGGATCCCCAAACTGGTTGTCTGATTTGCAAAGTTCATGCATACTAGTCCTTCTCATTTGAGGACTGTACAACAAAGAAACACACCTTAGTGAATATATCTGCTACTCTTAACGGTAGGACCTGAGCATACAGCATGTGGGAACTCCAATTCTATTCTCTTCTACTCTTTTCTTTACACCTGTGCTATTGCTTCTTTTACAGTTGAACACATGCAGTTGAGAACAGAATTTGGTAAATATCCCGTCCCTGAGTGATAAACTAGAGGTCTTTCAGGGAGAAAGGTTGACTCTGAAGAGTCTGAATAAAATAAGAGCTTTCAAATATTTATTTTAGCCACTGTAATAAGGAAGTGGTGATGTCAAGCACTTGCATGGCAGTCAGAGTAGCTGAGTAAGGACGTGCCTGAACATTCACTGCTTTCACAGTGATTCTTCCAGCAGATCTTGTGTTTGACCTCCAATTTTCTTCTTCCTCCTGGCAGTATATACATTATACATGCTATAACTGCACACTCAACTGCAAAATCTGGGCCATATCACACACATTTGCTCATTGGGTTGGACAGGTCTGTTATGAAACCTGTCACAAGAATTAAACAAACCACTTGCACTTTGCTTCAGTGTCAGTGGCCCTTTCAGCAAAGCAAAAAGCCCTGTGAAAGAGCAAGTGAGTCCAATCTGGATTAGGACCTGCAGCTAGTAAACAGAGAGGAGAGCAGATGCTAAGTAACCATAAATGTTTCAGAAGATATGTGACTGGAATATCACAGCAAAAGCTAGAGGGATTTGAGTAAAAGCATATGGATTCATGTATAGGTGTTCTTGTGTGAGGCTTGTGGAAAACTAATACTGTGAGCAGAGCAGAAGAGCTTGCTGGCTTCTCTAGAAACCAAAGAGAGCTAAAGCAAGAAAGTTAAAGGATTTGACCAAGATAGCAGCAGCAGAGTCTGCTGACTTAGACTGGGCTAGAGAACAGATAGTGTAATAGGTGTCATCTGCTGCTTTTGCTTAGTCAAGGAGCCAGGATAACAAAAGAAGAAAAAAAAAAAAGATACTTCTCTTCAGCTGAAAGCCTAGATAAATCTGCAAGGAGATTGGTACAAATGATGGACTGAGGGAGGGGTGTACTAGACTTCAGAGTGTACTAACTAGAGTTATACTACCTGTGTTGATCCAAAGTTAAGAAATGTGTAAGGATTCTGGGCATGTGCTATAAACATGGGGTAGTGAAGTACCCTCTACTCATTCTCAAACAGACCCATATCCAGATTTAAATCAGATTCCCTCTGGCCTGAATCTAACAAAACTCTATACTACAGCCCTGCTCTTTGCAGGGGTGTTGCGGTAGTGGTACTGTGTGAGGCATCACTAGCC
Source organism: Tetrax tetrax (assembly GCA_009806455.1). Classification (NCBI taxonomy): domain Eukaryota; kingdom Metazoa; phylum Chordata; class Aves; order Otidiformes; family Otididae; genus Tetrax; species Tetrax tetrax. The sequence continues at coordinate 49,272 of WHYT01013351.1, read as the reverse complement.
CATGGCTGTAAGAAGCACTCTATGGCTTACCTTGTTAGATCAGCAGATTTCTCCCCTGCCTGTAGAGATTTATATGCCAGTCCGATGACCCTAAAGCCCTGTGCTGTGTAGAGCAGAAGCTTGCTTTCAAAGTTCGATGGGACTGTGCAAAAGGGGAAAAAGACAGTTGATAAGGGCACTTGACTGATTTCTAATAAAAGGAAGCCTCGGAGCAGGAAAGGTTCCTGTCCCAGAGGGCAGGTACACCTAGAGTCTACCAAAAGGTCAAGGACATCAAGGAAAGCTGCTGAACTGAACTTTGCTCAGTAGGAAAATCATTGCCTCTCCTCTGTCACTTTTCTCTTAGGATCCTAAACTATTCTGCAAAGACTTACCTTCTTCCAGTGTGTCATGAAGGAGCTGTGCTCTTCTAGCTGCTCTCCCAAGGCTTGGAGAAAAAGGAAAACTTTTGGTGTATACTGGACAAGTAGACAACTTTTCCAAATATCTATTCTGGCAGAGATTGTTCACCTTGTGCAAGAGTTGGTACTTGCTTTTATCTCTTAGCAGTTTTTCTTTGCTGAGAAGGGCTGTATGAAAGCTTAGCCTTAAACTTGGAGCAAAACAGAGAGACTCTAGCTTTTCAGGCTGAAGTATAAGGTCTTAGACCCAGAAATCCCATTTGGACCTTCCACTTCATTGCACCATCAAAAGTCACTTATACACATGCATTTCTAGGAAGCATTTAAAAATGTTAGTTACCTGATTCTGCTCTACATAACATGGCTACCATTTCTGGAGCCCCTTTTGTGAAGACCTGTTGCTCTCCACCGATTTCCTGAGCAATGACTGACATTCTTTGCAAGGCTGAAGAAAATGGAAACTGATGTAAAATGGTAAGTCCTTCCACTGGGGCCTAGGAGAAAAGCAAGTGGATTAGATACTTCAGCAAGGATTTTAAACTCAGGCCAAAGGATTTTAGGTCTGTCTGTCCTTTGGGCCATAGTAAGAAGCTAACCATATATAATGGGCTGGTTTGTCACAGTGGGACAGAAAGGACTGTTCTATAAAGAAGAGGTGAAATTTGTACAGCAATATTTAGCTCAAGCAGTAGGAAAAGTTCATTGACAGTTTTAGCAGACTGTTAGATGTAGTTTACCCAAAGGACTCACTAGTCCGGTTTCTTTAACAAGACTGCTAGGTCTTACAACGGTCTTGCAAAGCGAAAATGGATGTCGGAAAGCACTCCCCTTGGTGTACGTCACCAGTAACAGTCTGGCTTCAGCTACCAGACTCCACTGCAGTCCCAAGTGCTTTTAGAGATCTCCACCACTCAGCTGCGTTTGGATTAAGTCTTGAGCCATCAGGACAAACTCCTGAGCTGAACAATCTGTCATCTAGCATTCCCCTGCTTCTGGTGTGAGCAGCAAGCTCCTCTAGGCATCTTTTTTTAATCAGAGAGAGTAGGGCAATCTCTCTGCAGGCAGTACAAGAAAGACAAAGTGTGGAAGAGCTGTCTTGGACTAGGACAATCAAGCATTTCTCTACTGAAAGGTAACTCTTACACTGACAGTTTAACTCAATCATGAATGTAATCTTGCAAATAGCTTACACTGCTGGCTTTAGGCCCAGGTCTAACAACTGTGGCATGTGTGGATCCTTGACCTTCAATCTGGTGTCCACTGGAATCATCTATCACCTGTGTATTGAAAGACAAAAATCTTTCAGATCACAGCACCAGTAAAGATGAAAGGAATCTCAAGGAATCATTTAGAGTTTTTCCTTCCCTCAAAACAACGTATCTTGTTCATTCCTGAGGGAGTTCTGTCTGAACTCACACTAAAAATTTCCAATGAGTAAAAAATCCACTGCCTCCACTGGCAATTAAATCCAGAGCTTCACCAGCTTCACTAAGATACTGCTGTACTCTTGCACAGCAAATGGATTATGTCCTCTCACTAACAATAAATCCTTTATTCATTACAACCCACTTAAATATGCAAAAATCTTTAGATATAACATAGACTCAATGGGAAAATAAATAAGAGCTTGTATTAATGTAGAAAGCACCATCCTCTGCTCTTGAAGGATTCCACTAATCAGCTAGATTTTTTAATCATCACAACATGACTGCAAGGAAAAAATATTTTATGGTGTCAAAGGTCACACAATTATTCCTGTTTCACATGAATTATTTAACAGGATTATTCCTGTCTAATTTATAACTTTGATGGGTGTCTGCCTAAGGCTGAGATGGCAAGGTGATCCCCCTGGGGAAAAACATCTTCTAACTCCTGTCATTACTGGAGCTAAGTACTCAAAGTACTCTTAGGTGAAATTTCTAGGCAGCAACAAGGAATGTCTCTACAAAAGCCTGAGCATGTAGTATCTTCTCTGTGTTTTAGCTGTTTTAGCTAAAGTGACTACTTGCATGGGAGGGGTTGGGACATTTCTCGTTTGTGAGAACACCAAAACTCCCCACCACTATTTGCATAACAACAAAGGATAGCTTTACCCAGTTAGTGGCCTCAAACATTTTCACATCCAGTGGGTCTCCTTGGATCTTTCCCTCCCAAACAATTAGTGAATGACAAACTGCCATTGCTCTGAACGCTGGGCCCCAAGGAAGGCTTCGGTCTGCAGGGAAGCTGTGAATGTCCTGGAAGCTAAGGTGAAAGAAAGCATAAAAACTACCATCAGAGAACATCAAACAACATATGCCTAACAGAAAAAAAAATTGTAAGTCAGGGGGCTGTTAAAGTCCTATCCTGTGGTCAGACCACAAGCACATTTCTGAGGACTCGTCCTCCCCCATGAGCTGTTTCTCATGCACCTGTTAAAGGCTGGAAAACATGCTCAGAATAAGTGTATTCTGCATAATCAAGGAGTCCGTGGCATGGACAGAGGAACAGATTATTATAAAACATCTTCCTTAAGGTTTGTGCAAGGACTCTTGATCTGTGAGGCTGATATAGCTTTGAGTATCTTTGTGCATGCACATTCCTGGAACTGTAAATGGGCAAAAACATGGGCACTGAAGGAACTGAGTGGCAATTTCATGGGTAACAGTGATTTCCTGTCATAAATGTTTGGGGCACAGTTGTAGCTTTGAGATTTAACCTAGCATGTCTACTGCAGACTACCCTGCCTGGGCATGCAGGGGTCCCTTCATGTGACTTTCAGGACCCTTTGATGAGGCAAACAACTCATTTTCCAGAGGCTATAGAAATAATATTGGAAATCTAAACATGGGGAACTTCAAACTGCTGTTTGACATTAATTTTCTTCCAGATTTGTTCATATGTCTAGGAGGAGAATCCAGTCACTACCCCACCAAATTTAAATGCCATTAGTGTGTGAAGGAGCCTTACCAGTTTCTTTCAGAGGGCAGCAAGCCCCAAAGATCCAGGCCATCTTCTGTTAAGGTGCCAGTCTAAGTTAAAATGTACATTTAAATTAACTTTCCACATGAGAGCTCCAAGAGGAATAAAAAACAAGACTTATTTTAAGAAGTTACTGTACAGAAAATGCCACAGTGCAGAGCAAAAGTGTAACCAGCCAATTCCTAGATTCCAAGAAAAACAACAAGTTGCAACAGTGTCTATTCAGACAACACAAACTTAAGTATGCAAGATTGGTTGATGTGTTTCTAAAATACAATGGAAATGCTTGATCAAAACCCATACTCTCCCATCCCTAGCACGGCTCCCATTACTAGTAAGAGAGCAACCACCACATAGCAGTTACTTTGTCAAAGCAGATGAGGTTCAGCTGTCCACACATGTTGATCCTCTGTGGGCTGATGCAGAAGATGCCCTTTTTCTTCAGCCTCCGCTGGGTATAAATGATCCCTGTTGTCAAGGCAGCTGGCAGAGCCGGGGGGACAGCAATAGTGATAACATCCAAAGCCTTCTTCACCACTTCACTTGCCTCCTCCTGACATAAAACAAAAGGCAGTTATTAGCAAGAGGGTGGCAAGGAGTCCTGCCTGGATTGTCTGAGCGTAGCCCTCTTCATCCCTCCTCCCCTCCCCTGCAGGTGCTTCAGGCTGTGCTGTTTTCTGCCCATGGTCCATAATGTATTCATCTCCCTAAGAAATTAATTGCTTTGATTTAACCAAAGGCTTTAAGGCTACACCACTGCTAAAAAACCAGCCTCCGGGCCTTCCTTCATTCTCCATGCCAACAAACCTGCCAGGTAGAGCTCACACTCTCTTCCAAAGAACATAAGTTTGAACATGCCAGCTAGGTTATTGCACCCTCAGTCAAGCCTGGTTTCTCATGATACAGCAAACAAGAATCTGACATTTATATGGGCATTCATCCAACTGCCTACAGGCACAGCTCTGGACTCCACGTTAGGGTGACATACGGGATGGTGCTGAAAAGGAGGGCAGAATGCATGAGTTAATGATTTCTTCTGACCTTATGTTCTAGGAGTTATGAAAGGAAATTGCTTTTATCTGCAGGAAGAGATACAGAAGTAAAAGTTACATTTCTAAAAGCAATGTCTAATTTGGGAGCTTAGAGGTCGGAGTAAAACTGACTGCCAGTATGCTGAATGTCAGCACTGTTATTCTTGGCAGTTGACATCACTGCTAATGGATTGAATGCATTTCAAATTTGGGTCCCAGAACTGAGATACTGCAAACTAAAGCCAATTTGCAGTTCAGAAGGATCTGTAAACCATCATGGAGTTCTATTATTACTGCTTCTGAGCTTGGGACCATAAATCACGTTGCATTTGATATGCTGAACCTCCATCATACTCTCATTCTCCCTTCATTGATACTGTTTTAGGCCACATAAGGCACCAGTTTGATAATATTTTGTATCTACTTTATGTTGGAATGAAGCACTTAGCCCCTTTAGACAAACATTCACAGAAGATAAACCATTTAGTATATCATGTGACTGAAACTTACACCAATCTGACAAGACAGTTTCAGCTGCTGTGATAACATCGGCATGTATTTAACATATTACAAGGGGAAGTTAAAAAGAAAAAGAAAAACTGCAAAGCAGACACCAGGATATGTTCTTAAACACACTTTCTTTGATATCCCGAGGGGAATTAATCTTCTGAGACAACTGATTGTAGATTATTCCAAAGGAGAAAAATTATTCAAAAGCTGAATTGCAGAATCAAATTTGCAACTCAGGACTTGGACTTTACATTGGCAGATAATTATCAGGGCATGAAATGATTTTTTTAAAGTTTTTGAAGAAGTTCTAAAGCAATGAGGCTTTAAAGTGCAGAACTACTGTTTACAGTGTACAAATATTTCTTACATTGACCTTAATACATGAGAATGAGTGAACTGTTTTTAAAAGGGTTTCAGGCAAACCCTCCAGGACTGAGAGACCAACATGGCAGGGCCCTAGGTGCACCAACAGGCCTGAATTACCCTCACTAGCCTCACCTCCACTCACACCCTCTGCTTGTGGATTTAGGAGCTCCATTTAAGTGCAGGCCTGGGTCTTCAGTCCCTGTCTGAGACACGTTGTAGGTGTACCTGCCTCTAGCAGTGTTTTCTGGATGGACACCTTTAGACATGTGTGGCAGCCTTGTCTCTTGTCCTCATCTCCTTCTGCTTCTGACTGGTCTGCCCAGATTATTTACAGTTTTGGCTTGCCTGGGACTATTGATGGGTTCTTACCAGCACCCAGCTCTTCTCACCATGTTCAGATACTGTGTGACTGTGCCCTGGTCGGTGAGGGCACTACCTGTGCTCTGGCCACCTTCAGCTCCTGGCTTGCCTTCCCCTAGGGAATAGCTGTCCCTTGCTGCTTCCTGACACAGTAAGTCTTAGTTCTACATCAAGAAACTTGATTAAAATTATAATACAGAATTAATCTACTCTTGATGTATACGGCACGCTAGAGAAAAGCTGACACAGTCTTCACAGAGGGAATCAATACCCCATAAACCTCCTGAAGAATTCTGGGGAAAAAAATGGGGAGATGTGAGTGACTGAACTGATACAGGACAGTTGACTTTGCAAAGATATTTCCCAAAAGCTCTCAGGAGATTAAGTTGAGTGAATATACAAAGATAGGGGAAAAAAGGCAGAAGAAAACAGGCAGTGTTTGGTTATATCAGTAAATTTCAGGGACTCGTGTTTACACCTGTACTGTTCAGGGCTCTGTAACACAGAAAAAAAGGTGGCTGAAGTGGTGGCCAATGATCTCTAAATCAGTACAGGAAACATCAAATAGCAGCTATTTGCTTCTTCTCTAAAACAAAAATCTACAGTGCCTTCGGTGATTCAGCAGCTTTAAGAACATTTTTACACAGCACATAATGAAACTGTGGGAATCGCTGTCACAGGTGCTGTCAAGTTCAAGGTATAAATGAATTCAGAAATATATTAAATCACACTCTGGGAGATTTTCAGTGACTATTACAGCTAGATGATCTAGATACAAAAGACAGCTTACTGAACTCTTAAACCTTTCTCTTCAAGAAGTTAGAAGACTATACCAGGGAAGAATTGTTCTATACTTGCCTTACTTCCTAACCAGTTTCCATAAGCATTTAATACCAGTTACTCTCAGAGACAGTGACCAGGGGCAGATAGGTCTTTGATCTAAACTGAAGTTTTTGGAAAGCTGCCTTTTCACAATGACATATCAGTCCCACTTAACTCATAACTCACTTGTGATTTTTCTAGAAATGTACAAAAAGTGCCACAAAAACTCTGTAAAAGCTACTTGCACAGTACTCTTGAGGTCTCCCATTTTCAGAGTTCTAGAAAGCATTATGCCAATTACATGCACAGATTATATGCATCAGCAAGCACAGGGTAGGCAACACACAAATAGAGGCAGCCAGCATACAGAAGGCTGCTGCTAAGATTTGCTAAGACCTCAGAAGAAATTACTATTGGGAAACTGGGTTTTGGCACCTTGGAATTGAATGTTTAAGAGCTTGTGTACTGTCACAAATTCAATTACATTATAAAATGGACTCATATACTAAGGCAAAAAGATTGACAAGGACCATATTTTTATATATAAATGTATATAAAGCCACTCAAGTTTCAAGTCTCTTGAAACTGGGTGTGACTGTTTCTCCTGCATTTAGTAACTCACCCCATTAAGTGCAAATACACACACTGTGTAGATCATTCCAATGGCTGCAAATGCTATGAGGCACATCAGGAATCGGAGGGCATCTCTGTACAGCTTGAAGTTCATGGGTTTAGGGTAGAGAATGGACCTCACCAGATCCCCTTTGGCTGTATTGAAACCTGGAAAGACAAACTAAAATCATTCCAAGGGGAAAACTTTTCCAAAAGGTCTCTACAAAGAATGGAGGGCTTGGCTTTAAAATTACTCGTAATTTCTGTAACTCAAGAAAGAAGGCCTAAACCTTTCATTTCAGTGTATGTGACCTACTCTGCAGAATATAGAAAAAAAAGTTATTTTTATCTTAAGGAGGAGGATTTTTTCAATCTCTTAGAAGCAAAGTTAAATTATTCTTTGTAATCAATTATATGCTAGTGTTTTTTTCTAAATGTATTCCAAGCAAACAGAAATTATGCATAATAGCTTAGCCCAGCCCAGGATATCAATTCCGTATCTGACTGTTGTGAATTTGGATTAACACCTTTAACTTAATGTGACTGGGCACATTAAATCAGACTGTTGCAGCAAGAAAAAGCATGAAAGGAAAAGCAAACTGAAGTGTTAACTGACCAGTCCGCAGCACCACAGCTTTCACTAGTCCTCTGCCATCTGCCTTGGTCTGTATGACCTCTGTTCCACAGAAGAGGACATGTTTTTTGTAATCCTCTGCACAGTGCATTCTCCAGGGCTTGAAGTTATCAGATTGGGGTAAGTGAGTCTTTGTTACTGGAATACTTTCCCCTAGGGAAGATTAGCTCAGATGAGGAAAACAGCAGTACACCTTAAAATCAGCCTGCTGACTTTCAAATAAGTACAGTATCTAGACATCTAGATGGTAAAGTTAAAGTACAGTATCTAGACATCTCTAGATGGTAAGAGAAACCAGTTTAGAGAAATATTACTTTTGTACTGTGACATCTTCAGAGTGAATAAGAGTTTGAACATCTTCTGCATCAAAAATCCTGCTTTGCAATGAACTCTTCCACCCAGTGTGTCCTCCCCTGCTATTACATGAACATGGGGCTCAGTGTCTGGAGGGCTTGACAGACACTCCAGCAGGTTGGAGACGTTGCAGTGATCAGCAGTGAGACATTCAGAGTGACTGAGAGAAACGCCTACAGCCTCAGTGGACTGTGGGCCCTGTGTGAGAACAGTTTTACTCCATTTATTCTCCTGTCTTGCTCATTCCTCTTCACTGTCCACTCTTTCCCTTCTAGTCAGAGAATCCCTGCCTAAATTTTGCACCCCAGATAGGAAGAAAAGGATGAACTGCCCTTCCTAAAGTCCATCTTGGCTATTTAGATAACTGAGGCTAACTACAATTCAGTCTTTATTATAGCAAACACCCAAAAGAATCTCCTTCTAGGCTAACTATGGACTGTCTCATAAGGGTGATACATGATAACACTGTATGTCCTGTGTCTCTGGCTGAAACCACAGGGCTATGATGATGTTGTGACGGCAAACCTGGGAGGGATGAGCGGTACCTGTCAGCATGCTTTCATTTACAATGCACTGCCCACTAATCAGGATGGCATCACAAGGCAAAAGGGTTTTTCCCTCTTTCAAAACCAGCATATCTCCAGGAACAAGATGGTGTGATTGCAGCTCTTGGAAACCTGTAGGTAATATGTAATGCAAATATTGTGCTTCTTATATTTCTTTGTGGTAAGTGGAAAAAATACAAGGAACTACCTGCTGAATAGATTGTTATTTCTTTACAACAGCTGATAAACAAAGGACGACAAGTAGGACCTAAGAATACAACCTCTGATATTTAGAAAAGTCTAGGCATCAGTTCAAACTGCAGAATTCCCCCTAAATTCCCCAGAAGCCCAACCAATGTTTATTGCTCCAATATTGTGCTGACCTAACGAAGAAGCTTGTATCTACATTTCTTCATTTGACTCCATCTTTTTGGATTGTGCTCTAAATACCATGGTAATGAACAGACTTTGCATGGAGCAATTAGGTGGACTTGCAGCCCTTTAATGGCTATGTGGTTGGCTTTGTCAGCACTGCTTTAATAGAAATTATATCGTTTTCCTGATAAATTTTTTTGCTAAGGCTGCACTCAAACAGTTATGAATATGACTGATGTGCCACAACATCAAATTAACCCAATCTGCAGAAGATAGTTAATATTGCTGAGAGACAGAAGAGGAAACTGCTCTAGAAATAATTTGATACTATACATTATTGGGTTTGATATAAACTGTTATAGAAATGAAACACATTAAAGAAAGAAGTGTACAGGAGTCACCTTCCTTATTTCTGCAGACAGTGACCATGATGTTGTTATGAGACTCAACCAGTCTGTGCAGTTTAACCGATTGCTATAAATTAAAGGAGAACACACAAAAGTGTTACATCTTACTTACATGATGCAATTCATCCACTAACAATTATTCCCTTTTGTTATTTGTGGTTATAAACCACATAAACTGGGGTCTGGCCTGCCAGGAACTATACAATCATACAGAGAAAGAAATTCTCCACCCTAGTTATGGAGAAGGTGTAACAAAAGGCTACAAAGCAAAGCACTGGAATGGGGAAGGCAGGATGTGGTTAAAGAACCACACAGATTATGATGACTAGAAGGCCAAGCCATTGCACCTGCTACTACACAATGTCACATGATTAAACCTCTGAGTAACTTGCATAGCACTGTACATGTGTAGGTTGTAACATCCCGGCCTTTCCCAGACAATAGAAACAAATCCCTTGTGAAAAAGGTGAGGTGTCTTACCTGCCTAAGATCATACACAGTCAAAAAAATCGAGAGGAGAGACATGATTATGATGGCAGTAGCATACTCCATGTAATCTTCAGCAAACCACAGACACACACTGAACAGCTGGAACACGTAAAACGGATTTAAGACCTGTTTGGAGAGAGAGCAGTACTCAAGAGCTGGCCGTATTTAAATGGTTCCAGTACACCCAGCCAGTCCATCCAGTTAGAAATGGGCTGGAATAAAAGCTATTGAGTTAGGCATTGTGTACTCCATTCTAATTTTGTTAGCAGTGGCTTCAGTCCAATCAGATTGGACCACCTCCATCTGACAAAAGGGCCAAATAATCTGGAGCAATAGAGTGTTATTTGGGATGTGAATGGCTCAGCCCAAGCCTTGGTTTGCTTGCTTCTTTACAAGACATGTAACAAAGGTGACAGAAGAGCAGCTGTGCAGTGAGGATAGAGCTCACATACTATAGGCACATCTCCACAAACACTCCATTTAGGCCACACATAGCCAGTTCCTGTCTGAAAAAGATACTGGTGCTTTATATGGTGCTGTGCCCAGAGGAGTGAGCTCGTTGGATCTCTCTGCACCTGTAGGCATACACCAGCTACTGCTCTTCACCTAATCTCTGCTGATTAAGAGACAGCCTTTGCCTGGAAGGTTTGATTTCCAGTGCAGCTTGTAAACATTCACTGACCTCTGTAAGGCCAACAGAATGAGCTCCCTGGATGCAGAGACATATAAATACCAAGCAGCCATACAGGCATGGGGATGGAGGATAGAGAACAACAGAGAATAAATGAATTTATGGTGATTTCATGGAACAGCTTTAAACCGGATTTGAAAAAGGAATGTGCTCATTGAGTGAGCCCTGGGAAGCTAATTCAGACATAGAATCCATTATATTCTATATGCATACTCTGCCTCCCCAAATAGCCTAGAATAAAAGCAACAGAAATGCTTAACCTCTTTGATGAGTAGTTTCCAAACAGGGATCACTGGAACATCAATAGTGTTTGGCCCACATATAACTCTCCTGTATAGGATAAAGATAGATCACTTAAAGATAAAATAGTGACAATGTAGCTCACTCAAGAAGATGCAGCTTTCAATAGTCCCAAGAGCTTGTATCAATCCCAGTTTAAAGGCTGCAAGGATCTTTCTCCAAGAAAAAGATAAAGAATTAAATGCCCTTACAGTGTTTATGTCAGAAAAGATGATTGTACCAGTGAGATCTATTTAAACAGACAAGAGGTGTAATACAGCCTTTTAGGCAAACATTCCCTTACTAAAAAAATGCCTTTGAACCACCATAAACAAAGAAATTCTGCACCTAAAACTACATTATCTAAACCCAGATAATTTTGCCTAAATTTAAGGGCAATTTGAATGTAACATTCAACATGAGCTAAGGTCAGGAACTGGATTTTCAGTATTCTATCAACTGAAGATAATTTCTTTATTTGGCAGTTTCAGAAATACCTATTCTGTAAACTGTCTAATGATACAGTAGTTTGTGAGAATAAATTAAATGACCATAACTAATTGATTCAGAAGTTCAATACAATCACATGGAGCCCCACTGGAGAAGCACACACACAGCTCATCTGCACAATCTCATGGAGACTTTCCCTTACTCCAAATAAGAACTGCTTAGAGTTAGTTACAGGACATGGTTATTCCCTCACTGAGAACAGTAACAGTGATGAACACTGAGACATTTCAAAAACTTTGACAAGGAATACACAACATTCTCTAGCCCTTTTAATTCAATTTTTCAGGCGTGGTCATTTAATCTAAAATTACGGGCATATTAATGGATACACAAGAAATTCAAGAAAAGTGCACCAACAGCAGTGAATTTACGTCTCTTTGAAATCCATATGTTGAGTACTTGTGTTTTAAATGTGTACCTGACATTCTGTTCATTGCAGGTGAGACCAGAACCAAATTTGGTATGTATAGCTGAGCAAGTGTGATGGTCTTCTAGGGCTCTAAAATATAAAGAGAGTGTTTTCCTTAGGATATTATTCACAAAGAAGCTTGACTTCCTCAGAGACTTGTGTAACCAGGGCATTGAACTCACCCAACTTTCTGGAACTGTTTCGCATAGATATTCCAGACATAGCGGATTTTTTGTACTTGGATGCTTTTCACCTGCAGAACAAAACAGGGACAACAATACATGCCACATAGCAAACAAAAATACTCCCAGGCCTGCTCACAGATCTCAGCTAGGCATCCTCAAGTGCAGATAAGACAAATTATATAGGGGACTGGGAGGGAGAGAAGAGAGGATTTCACATGCTAACTCTCTAGTTTATATTATAGAGTGGGATTCCCACGTCACTGCAGGTTCCAGTAAGTTTTACATATATTTAAGTCAAGCAAATAGAAAGCAGCATTCTTCTGTCTCCATTTTGTGAAGCAAGGAATACAGTCCTCACTCTCATTTCACAGAATGAAGGGAAGAGATCACTGATGCAGTGGTGGGTACACAGGTAGTTTCAAAGCCCATCTCCAGTCAAGAACTCCCTTATCTGGGTTTGAGGAAAGCAGGAGGCTTTAGGCAGTTGCAGGCATGGTGCTGAGTCCTTCAGCTGAACAGATATGCCAACAGACAAGAAAGGCCATCCCAGGATACCTCCTGAGTCATTGCTAATGCTAAGCCCTTGCAGAGCAGTTACCCATTAGGAACACACGCTGCCATTTGTAACTTGCAAAAGCAGTCTGTCCTGTCCTGCACAACAATAATGAAGCCTATTAGAGATAATGGTGCTTCGTATCAGCTGGAAGAAGGCAAGGCTATACACCTATACACACAGCAATAAAGAAACCAGCTCCAGGGGACTCTCCCTACCCAATGCAATAAGCAGTATTATAGGCCAATGAAATCTATATTCAACTCATACACTGATTCAAAATGAAGCTATAACCACAGTCATTAACCTAACAAGAGGTCTGCAGTTAGGATTTCACACAATAGGAGCTGCAATATTTGCAATGCTAAAAACTGGAGTGGGAAATGAGGGACTCAAGTCACTGCCAGAACAGGTCCTTGGACATCTCTTGGGCACTGCTCGCTATTCTGTGGACTTAGGTAGCTTAAATGGCAAACAGGTTTTATAACTGACATATAAGTAGGGGCTTTTGAATTGCTCGTGAAGGATTAAACTCTTTGCAGCGTTGCAATCTGTTCTTTTCTATCTAGATGTTGTGATTGATATAAAAGTGTTGTTCAAAGAGCCTATTATTTGAGGGCTATGTTGGGCTTTTTTATGTTATTAATTCCATTCTCTGAAGAATGTTACAAACCAGTCTTCACTTTCATACTGTGCCAGTTGATTAAACTAGCAGGCACTAAACTTTCTTATGTACATTAATATATGCCCACACAAAACAGCAGTAATAGCAACAGCTTTGCTCAGCTAAAGTAAGGCTTATAATGAAAAATCTACTAAAAATTCCTGTAGATATAAAAATAAATGCTAACAAGTTAGAAATCTATTTCTCAGAAGGGAACGTAGGTCTTTTATGGGTTCCCCAGTGAAGTGATCTAGTATTTATAATGATGAGCCAGATACTAACAAATGTGCCATTGCATTCCTATTGCTCACACCCATTTAATGTGTAATGCTAAGCAAGACATATAACTGAACTGTATGGTACTTGTTCTAAAATAGGGATAATTATATTTACAACTCATGAGGGACCTTGTGATCTGCCTGGATCAATTAATCGTCTACCTTCTCCCCAGTGCCTCACTGGAATCTCAAAGATATGGAACCGGGAGAGACCAGGATACATTTTTGCAGGAACAGTCAGCAGTGCAAAACCTGACTCCAGCAAACATATTTTAAAGCACAAATTGGTGCATTGGCAAGAAACCAATTTGTGTTTCAGACTCTCCTTGATGAAACATTTCTGGAAACACTGATGCAGCTCTGCCTAGGCACTTTCTGTTCTATTCCCCTTCAACTGTATTCATCCCTGTTTTCATTTTACCATGGGAGCTGTGATGTTCAGTTCCTCACAGCTTCCCTTCAGGCACACAGCCACCCCTAAATTCCTTGATTCCTAAGCCAGGAATGAGTTTTTGATTTGGAACTCTGATTCTTCACTACCAAGCTCAGTGTCCTGAAACTCTCTTACTTATAACACAGGTCTTCTCTCAGGAGTAGTGAGTATTCTTTTTTCATAACACAACTCGGAATAAGAGAGGATTTTTACAGAGGTGAGTGCAGTTCTCCAAAATCTCTAGCTTGTTTTTCCACAGCTCACTGTGTTCATCAAGCCACAAGTTTCTTATGTGGATATGTTTCACAGCTCACTTTCACTCTATGAAGCATGGCTGAGATTTGCTATCATCTCCCAGATGCTGCAGGGAATACTTTTCTTACTTGCAAACTTGGCTTCATTATGGCTTTGCTGAAGATTGAGTCTTCCTCAGCAGTGGCTGTATAATCCAGTCTACTTTTGATAAGTGCAGACACAGAGATCCATGTCACAGTCTTCCGAGAATAAACCCGAAATTCATCCTAAATGAATATAAAAGACAAGTGTTGTGATTTCCATCAAAATCAGACCAAACTATCACCTCAGAATGAATGATTACAGTAGGCCTTTCTAGAACTCTGCGCCAACTTTTTTAAAGAATTAACCAACAGGAGCCTCCCAGCGCTTGTGGCTGATAGATAAATCAGTAGAACAGGAGTAGAACCACGGTCCTGTCAAAATGTGAGTACTGCAAGTAATTCACTGGCCGCAGGCCTGCTGCTTGGCTGATAAGGATGGAATGTGAACACTCAGGTCATGATCTGGGACAGGCAAGCAGTACAGGACAATCTGAGATGCAGTGACCAAAATGTAAAGAGAAGATCAAAAGAAACATAGCGCTGTACTGCAAACTGGATGTTTAGTGCCAATACCTTCTCACGGTCATTCCTGTGTTAACACCTCATTGCAACAAGTGTGTTAGCACCATGCCTCCCTTGTGGTTCCTTAGGCACGCTATTGCCACAAACTGACCTCACGATCTTCCTATTTTTATAAAACAAGTTCAACACTGGATCTGCCTGATAACTAGTGCTGGTAGTACAGTCTCAGCAATTAGAGCAACTACTGTAATAAGTACCCTCATTTTAAGTTTCAGTCCCGAACACTGAACCACACGCATTAAAGCCAGCTATGAGACTGACACATATCATACTCAGTGTGTGAGCAGTGTGGCAAATGGAAAAAGCTGACTACCTCAGCCAGGTTCGGAAAGCACATTTATTAAACTTCATTTGGAAATGACAACAGAAAAAAAAAGATTCTGTACCAAATATGAGCCTTTTGAATAATTTAAGGGTTCAAAAAAGAACTTTAGTAATGTTTATATATCTTATATATTTGTACACTTTTATTCTTAAACTGATATTTTGAGTAGAATAACATTTATTTTCTGATATTTATCTTTAATTTAAATTTCAGAATTAGTAGACATTGGAACGAAGATTGAGATGGGAAGCAGTCAATAACACAGATGCTCATTATTTGAACTAAAATAAGTAAAAATTTAATAACAAAAGTGAGTTAATAGCCTCTTATATTGCAATTGCAAAGATGATGATGAATTATGAATGAAGGTTTTATGTGAAGCAGAAGAGAATTCCAAGGAACAAGCTGATGGGATTACTTGTATCCTAATTAGCAGTAGCCATCACATTTGAGAACTGACATAATCAGAGTGTAGGGGGTAAAGTAAAATTGTCATTTTGATACAAAGAAGCCCAAAGGAAATCCAAAATTGTCAAATGCCCAAAGCATACTTTGAGAGAGCTTCCTGATAACAAGAATGTACAATACGATTTAATTCCTGCTTAATTACATAAAGGATCATTTAAAAAACTAATTTATTTGAAAAGTGCTTGACATGGCAAATCTATTTAAAATGATACAGAAGAACAGGTAATTAAAAATGCTAACTGAACTGAAGATTAAAAAGGGAGATTAAACCTAATATGCTTCTTTTAAAAAAAATACCCAGAGCCTATTAGGATGTAGATTGCTTCAATATAAAATATTCAACAGGGAGATCTGTGATTTTCAAAACCCAAGATTTTTACTGCATGCTGTTCTGCTCATTTAAGAAGGCAGCTCAAATACAGTGGCAGCAAGTAATCTATTTCACAATTGCACATTTTGCAAATGCCATTGTTCAAGAACCTTTGAAGCAGAACAAATAAAACTTCTGGAAGAAAACCAACCCTACCAGCTCCTAGAGCACTCAGGCTCAGCTGGGATTCAGAGTCGAGTCTCAGATTGCGTCTTTTAGTGTTGCAGTAGCTTGCATGAAATGAAATCTGGGTTTGCATATGTGACAGTGCTTTAGTACAGCCCTCAACTAACAGAAATCTGTATTAGGAAGCTACTAGCAAAACATAAAAGTCCTGAAAGCACTAACTGCAGGATTGCAGGCTTGCTGGACATGGGGAAAGGCTGAAAGATGATGGAAACATAAAGCCAAGAAAACAAGCAGTCTAAGCTCGCCCTCTTCCTTATACTGATCTCTCATCACACACTGTTGGACACTGCTGAGGACAGAGCTAGACAAATCTTTGGTTTAGCTCACTGGCTACATTTTGGTAGAGAGGGGCAGCTTCAACAGGATGGCCAAGTGAGGGAAAAAGGATCTGCTGGACACTGCCAATCAAACAGATGCTTTGGAATCTGGAGCACAGATTTGCAATGTAGAAAGCACAGGGATGGTGGAAGGAAGGAGGAGGATTGAGAGCAAATAACAGATATTACAGTTTTTTTCACCCCAATTTCTTTCA
The DNA here is from genome assembly GCA_009806455.1 of Tetrax tetrax. Lineage (NCBI taxonomy): Eukaryota > Metazoa > Chordata > Aves > Otidiformes > Otididae > Tetrax > Tetrax tetrax. The sequence continues at coordinate 32,599 of WHYT01013351.1, read as the reverse complement.
GCTTGTTGTCTCATCGACTATTACACTCCATTCCAACCATCATCTTACACATAATTCATGGAATACTCGAGAGTTCTTTAGATCAATGATGGTAAAAACAAGATATTATTGCAGCAAATCAGCAAAGTAAGAGATTTCAGCTAACTGGATTACTTCAAATTAACTCATCATCCGATTAACTACATACTAAGGACTAATTTAAAGATTAAAGTAGGCACCTACTGTTGTTCTGAGCAGAACAATGTCCGCTTCTTCCAAGCTGCAGTGGATGCAGTTTGCCCACACATCCCACTCTGGCTTCCAGTAAAACAGCAGCAGCAGAGCCCCACAGGACAAGATGTATCCAGCAATGCATAAGGCCTTTCGGCAACCTTGGGTTTTGTAGCCAAAAATCTCCTGTACAGCAAAGACAAGGAAAAAATCATCACTAAAATATCATCACTATTTTTCTTAAAGAAACATCTGGAATACTACACCGCTCTCCCATAAGTACTGTTTGGTATGGTACTGTTCAAAAATAAGTCATTGAACTTGTATTTGGCTGCTTTATGAGTCCTAAACATTTTGCATAGTCCACGGAAGTTTTCATCCACCTTCACAAAATCTGGATTGCTGTAGTCTGACAAAACCTCTGAAATAGTTTTATGTAGCTGTGAAACTCAGCATGAAAAGTTGTTATGTGTGTGCATGAGTTGGAATGATATAAAAGTACAGAGGCCCTAACCTTTAGACTCCAATTTAGGAACATAGATTTGCCTGGTCATCTTTTTCAAGGTCCCTTAGTGAGACAGCTAAGAACTTGAGCAGGTCTGCACTAGGGGATGGAGAGTGGTACAGACCCACTGCAGCAGCTGCGACAGTGCCTGCTTCAGAATCAAAAGCACAACTGCTGTCCTGCCATGGTAGGGAGTCTGCTTTAATGCACCTACACTCAGCAGCTCAGCTGGTGTCTCTGCATGCTGCTGAATGACACTGTGTGGCTGCACCAGCTGGAGCTGCTTTGCACAACTCAGCACAGACACAGCCTTTGCAGGGTTCTTACCATCTTCCACGACAGCTCCAGTGTGAGGTTTTTGGACCTTGACAATGTAGCATTGTCCTAACATCCAAAAATAATAAGAACTGTTAGTAAGAACAACTAATGAACACTTGCAGAATGCATTACATGTTCAGAGGGCCAAAGGAAGGTACTCACTGTAGCTGTATGAGTAGGTATTATTATTCCATTTTTAAAGCCAAGTATGTTGTTACAGTGAGGCAAGGTGACTTGCCCAAAACTTCAAAGGGATGACTGTCAGCATTACAGTTTAAGAGCTGCCAGGTTTGGTACCATGGCCAAATTCCCTCTCAGCAGTGCTAGCAGGGACTTGGTAAAGGTGAAATGAAATGCATACACTGGATTTATAGAGGAGACCCAGCCCTGATCTAAGATGGGAGATTGCATGGCTGCAATTACATCAGGTGACCAGGAGAATTTGCTCACATAAGGGTTAAGATTCTTCAATCTCCTTCTTCCTAGTATATCTGCAGCAATTGTGCAATCTGCTTCTGAAGATCAGATATCTGCAGCCACAGAGATTGCAAGATCCATTCATAAGGTGAGAAGAAACGGCAACGTAATTGGAAGGATGAGTAATGCATAATTCCTGGTTCTGTGCTGGTGTCTTTGCTTGTTATGTGAGATGCAGGCCCTACCCAGTGGTTCCCCACGCTGCCTCAGCCTACCTGCTCTATGTCATTCTCCAAAAGACAGACTCTATCTTCCTAGCTAATCTCCATGGGGTTTCTAAAAGGAAGAAATAGACAACTGTGGTGAAAAAGTATGGTAAACTACACGGGGAAGTGGCCTGCATTGCACAGGACCTGGTTATACCACCTTGAGATGCACATACTCAGCATTTTCAAAGGCCTCTACAATCCCTGAGCAGCCCAAGAGAATAAGGCAACTCTGCAGCAGACAGAAGGAAGCTCATGGAGGACAGCAGATAGGCAAGGTTGCTAGAGGGCAGTTGGTGTGACCGTCATGTGGTATTAATATTCACATGCTCCTATAAAGAGGTGAAGGGGTCTCCATTCACCCCTGTCTAGTTGCATTCTTAACAAAAAGGTTACAAAATTAGCATCAGCACCAGCGTACAGAATAGTACACAGAATGATGGGAACTTACTGTTCACAGCAATAGCTGACTAGCAAGATCCAGATGCTTGGATCCAGACTTTATAGCTTGTCAGCAAGGCAAAGGAACTCCCATGGAGACAGAAACGCCTAAGGGAAGAACTGTTAAAAGAACATGCCTTCAGACTTCCTCCAGTAAATGGCTGGACCTGGCATAACTGGAATAATATTTTCAGATTGGGATGGGCATAAATATCAGGGTGGGGAAGAATGAGATTGCTGCCATGTGCATCTTGCTTCTGTCAGTGAATCATTCCTTTAATTTCCAGCTTTTGTGCCTTACACCTGAAGTCTGAGAAGTCAATAAGGCTGTAGTTAATACAATTAAGAAGGGAGAGGGTGGGCACTTGGTATGTGATTGCAGTCATTTGGGATCATCTTCTGCTGGCAGTGTTCTCCACTGAAACGCTGAATGATTCCCTAAGCCTGATATGACAACATAACCATAGAGCTAGGGCAGAATCTGTCTTTCTCTGCCTGGGAAACCATGCACCTATATATCAAAATATGTATCTGAGTCCCCCTATGCTTGCATTTGTTTGCAGGCCTTTGCTTTCCAGAACAGTCTCCCCACAAAAAAAAATTGGTTTGATCCCTTAGACCTCAAGACATTTCCCAAAACCAAGCATGCGTTAGTATTTTTCATCTTGAAAACTAGGAGAGAAGAAGACAAGGGAAACCGCTTAGCTGAGAAAAAAAAAAGGCCATGCCACTACACTTTCTGCTTGATCTTGCTGCTTCTCACAAGGGACTTCCCTGAGATTGAGAGATACCCTCAGGCTGTTCTTACCCAGCGCACATTCTACCCCGTGAACACAAGTGTTGGTTCAGGTTCATTGGTTTGTGTCTTGATGAATGTGACATTTCTGAATGTAGGTGTTCAGGACCTCTACAAGGAGTAATCAGGGAAAGAATAAACATCAAATGTTAGCTGCTGTTTTGTATTTGGATGTCCACACAGGAATCTAAAGCCAAAGCAAAGCATTTCCCATGGTTTGGAAATGTCTGGAGCCGGCTACCTGACCCACATCATTCGCAGTAAAGCTAGGCACGGAAATAGACTGAGCTCCAAACCTAGCCTGTGCCAAAGTTACCCGGGCCAGAACCTTTCAATAGCTAACTTCAGAATAAAATGTTCTGTTAGGTTGAGATGTTTTTACTGACCCTGTGCCTTCAGCTGGAATGACTATACCACTGAATAGTGCATTCATAAAAAAATTTAGTACTTAAATAACTCCTTGTTGAAACAGAAACAGTACAAGCACTTCTCACTTGTCAAAAAAGTCAACAGTGGAATTCTTTAGAAGAATTCTCAAAACCATAATATTCTCAAAAAAAAAAAAAAGGTGACTATTAGACCCTACCACAACAGAGGTAATCACAATGTTCATGAAGAAGGGAGGAACGGGCACACACATAGTGCAGGTTTCTTGGCAGGTTTATTTAGCCATGTGAATGCCTTACAGTAATTAGGGTTTGGAAATTCTTCAAGCTTATTCAGGATTCACTCACCTATACTACAAAGATCTCCAAGCAAATGCATGTCCACTATGGCAAACAATACTTCCAGGGCTGGCAGAAACCCTGGTGTTGATGACACCAGTAAGAACATGTCTGTCAGGTTGGTTTTATGTTGTTAAGGAAAAGACAATAACTTTTGCTGTGTGATATTTCATTGCACAAAGAAGATGTACTGATGCAGACATGCTTCTTTCGAAGATGAGTCTGATTAACAGATTTGCACCTTGACAACTTTTCCACTCTGTGAGCAGTTTTTTTAGGTCTCAATGTGTGCATTTGGCATATATAACATTACACAGCCAAATAACTTGGGTTCTTGAGAGTACAAGACTAAGAGAGAGTGGAAAACGAAGTTAAGATTACCTATCTGTAAGACTCCAAAGGGCTTCTTGTTATCTCACAGGAGCTAGCACTGTCTACAATAGACTGGCATGCAAGGCTCATCTCATCTCTGTAGAATAGTTTTTAATAAATTGTAGTGTGTTGTAGAACTTTGTTTCCTCATCTTTCTCTTGAGACTCCCAACAGTCAGAAGAGTGACTAGTTTAACTTGTGAGTGAAGGGTCTAAGGAGAGGCCATGTATTATTGGACAGAAAAAGCTGCCAGACCTGCTCAGTTGGCAGAAAGCATGCTTATTCCAAGAAAGGTTCTTAGCTGCTTTTACAATCATACAAAGGGCTTATCACTTCAGCGTGCAGCAAGTGTTTGTTACTTATGCTTAAAAGAAAAATTGCCTGTAACTGCCAGGTCATCTGCACAGCAGAATTCAAATACAAAAGTCAAACAAGTTCAGGCACCCTTTTGTTTGGTGAAAACAAGGCCTGTAGCTACCAGTAAGGAACGTAAACAGTGGCTGTGAACTATCATATTTCTCGCAACACAATCACCAAGTATTCTATTACGAACAACCTGTTGCTATAACAACAGCTAATAGGATTAGACTTGAAAGACTGGTTAAGATTCACAAGGAATCTAATAACTGAATCTCATTCTTACCAACTGGAGCCTGTTTCATCAGAAGTTTGTTTCTGTTACCTCTGAAGCCAGGAGCAACATTCACTATTGTTCCATTAGGAACAAGGTTACGCCTTTCAGATTCTGTCTTAATTTTAAGAGTTAAATTTTTCAAACTGAAAGTATATAAAATTCCAGGATCAGATTTCCTTCAGAATTTTGGCATCTCAAAGGAGGCAGACAGCTGCCAATATGCAAGCAGCAAACGGGTTCACCAGCTGACTGACTGCAGTTGTCCTATTCCTTCAGACATAAGGAACTGGGGAACAGGCTTCTGGCAAATCCTTCCTGAATCAGCAGCCTGCTGAAGTCTACCACAATCTTTTTCACCGCAGGACTTACCCTTTGCACTTTAGGGTTTGTGCAAAGGAAATTATTAGTCCCAAGCTGTACAGAGAGGAGCATCAAATTGGCAGAGGGCATAAAGCTATGTTTTTCCTCCCTCTTTCTATTCAATCAACAATTCTTCTCAAAAACACCTTCAAGCAGATCCTTCTGAAAGAAAGGAAAAAAAAAGAAAAAAAAAGCAACCTAACTCCTAAAATAAATCCCTTCCTATTACCACACCTATTAGCCCTCTCTGAGGCAAGCTGCTGTGAGTGCTCCTACACTACTGAGATCTTTCCAATACTACAACGGGTTGTGAAGAGAGAGAGAGAGATTCTCTTGTGCTCTGAATATACATTGCTAAGTTTTAGCTAGGTACCAAGAGTGAATTTTTGTTGAAGCAAATGTGCTCCTGTCACATAAAGTAATCCCAAAGATGTGTACAAGGATATATAAGGTAGATTTCCTAAGTCAGAGTGATTATTCTTTAATACAGGACTATATAGCATTTCAGCTGTACCAAGAAATGGAAACACTGAACAAAACTTGTAAGTATTTCTTCTCATTAGAGGTCCCCAAATTTCCTCAGCAAAATGGACAGCTAGTTCAGCATAGGAAAGTGTTGCATGTCCAGAGTCCAAATGAACTATTCGCATGCTTTCAAAATTACTTGAACTATTTCAAGTTCAACTATTACTTGAACTTACTCTGGAAGAATTGGCACCTGCACGACATCAGCTGTAACATTATTACACCAAGTGATATGATCTTTTTCGAGGAGTCAAGAAGTGCTTGTTAAAAATTTGGTTCAGATGGATTAAACTGACTTTTAAAAATAATGTTGAAAAATATTTTTCATGGCTTAGAATTTAAAAAAAAAAGTGTTGCAAGGTCACTGAGATGTGCCAGTGCCACTTGCTGTGGCTGCCAATAATTTAAAATACATTATTTTAACAAAGAAAGAATGTCTGCACATTAGTCTTTCACTCCATGTACTCTCCTTCTCCTCTGCTTAAACACAGCCTTCTTTGTCTCTTTCTTCACAACTTCTCTCACCTACACATTACTTTCTTTTTCTCTTTCACACAAATACATACACTGTTCTCTCTTTCTACACATACCTTGTTTTTTTCCTTGTCCTCTTACAGTACCTCAGGCACCCTCACAGATAACTTTATCTCTCTCATACTTGTAACTTTTTTCTTTCTGTCTTACATATAAGCAACAAAGACACATACATACCTGCCAGATCTAACACAATTTCGCTATGGTTTTTATTGCATCTACTACTCAACAGCTTTATCAATCTTTTTTCTGTGATTTTCATTTGGGAACCCCAGGTGAAGGAGCACTGCTCATGCTCATAGCAGGCATGGAGAGCACGGCAACTGGCCTGGATTCACAGTGCAGATCCCCGAGCACTGGACTCATGGCACATGTGCTCAGTGTGATACTGGTGAGAAACAAGAACATTACTGGAAAGGTAATGTAGGCTAGCTGGCTCCATGCAAGCACAACGTGAGAGTTACAGTAGTGTACAGCTGGAATTGGACATGCAGGGTACAATAGCGTGGCTCAGCACAGCACCAGAGAGTACACTTAAACCTGATTAGCTCAGGCTCCATTCCGGCATTGCTAGTGACAGTGGCAGTAGCGAGAAGAGAACGACAAGGTGTTCGTGGTCCCAGAAGGCGAGGGGCAGGGTGGAGCACAGACAAAACCAGCAGCCGTTTGGAGCTGGGGAGCGCTGGCACATCAGCACCAGGGCTAGAGCCAGGAGCGGGGTGCTGCCGGCGGGTTCGGTGAGGCGGCGGCAGAGCCAGGCGGGCTCCGCGCCGCACGGAGCCGGGTCCCCGCCCCGCAGCCAGGGCCCGGCGCTCCCCGCAGCGCTCGGTTCGTGCTGCCGGGTGCTCTGACCTGCATTCCCCCGCGCATCCCAGAGTACCCAGGTTTGCTTTACACAAAATGTGACCTCTCCCCTTCCCTGCGTGGCAGGGAGCTGCCTGAAACATCCACGTTTGTATTGTGCACATTTTTCCATGACGTGGTCTCTTTTTCACTAAAATAGAATTCTCGGTGAGTAGATTTTGAAGATTTCTCCAGGATGTCTGGAAGTGAACAGCCATGTCAGCTTGTCAGTGGCTGTGTTTCGCTAACTTTGCTGGGGCTGTTGTACACCCAGAAATCCTACATGCACTCATAGCAGAGCTATAGTGGCTCTGCAGCACAGGAATTTTGAGAAGCGCTGCATTTACCAGACACGCATGAGAAGTGTTGCTGCACAGCTGCATCACGGGTCTGACATCTCCAGCAGAATCTCTTAGGTTGACAGAATGTATATGTGGCGAATAGCTCATCCACAACACGTAGTAATGCCAAAGCAGCTGAGAAGCACTGAATTTGCTACAAATGTGTGTTGGGCTTACTATTTAAGAGAAGCTCCATGCAGTAGATCAGATACTTCATGTAAACACGGGACTTAATTCCACATGTTACGGAATGCTAGTAAATATACTCCTCTCTAGGAAACTCTGGAATGACAAATGGTACTTCCGTATTTAGAAATCCAGCGTTAGATAGGCACTCAGGCTGGAATAGTGTTGTCAATTCAACAGAATGCATTTGCTAATAATTTATGCAAACAAAACACATGTGCTTTAACGTTCCAGAGAAAGCCAAGGTCCCAGTACTCATCTAACTGGAGCTGACCCTAGACATTCAGTTGTCAAATGGTAAGGAACACCACTCCGGTCCATACCTCAAGCTCAAATAAGAACACCTCCACCTAGATTCATGACGCCATGTCAATAATCTGTCATTTCAACCCCTCTTGGGTGGGATAACCAATTAAATTCAGTAGACACATACAACTTTATTTTCCTTCTGATAAAAAAATTATATCCCTTTCTAACTGTATGTTTCTGCTATGAAAACATCCCCACCATCCAGAACTAAACTATAGACTGTAGCATTTTATTGCAGAACATGTGCCATCTGCTGCTTCAAGTTGAGAAAGACTTAGACAGAGATACAACTCACCATCTCATTCTCTTCTCCCTGGTTAAGCTGTGCATAATGGTTCTTGGCAGGATTTTCCCCCATGAAATGACCCTCAGACTTTCCAGAGCACTCTCAGGACAGGTCTTCAGCGTTTCTGCTTGAACTTCCACACTGAGGAAGTGCTCTAAGTACACACCTTCCTTATAACTCTGCTGATGTTTGAAGAATGGAGCTCCTCCCTCTCTGTGGGGTTAGCAGGTAGCATTCACCCCTCCTCCCTTCATTCTGTTGTTGGAGTTTTGTGACTGCAAGGGTACACGCAAAATTCACTCAAAGACACTGCAAGAAAGAAAAAGTTATATCTCACAAGTGTTTGTCACAATGTAACTCTGGGTCATAATTCTGATAGGTGCAAGCAAGGGCTGTTGGCATGTGTTTCAGGGGAGGGTAAGAGGGGAATATTTTTTCTTTGGGAGATTACGGAATCACTGGAGATCAGGAGTGTGTCCAAATGAGGAGGAAAGTAGGCACTGCTATTGTTAACACTCTTAGCAACCAGCCTGAACCAAGTGTCCAGCTGTGATCCCCACATATGTTTTGGAGAAAAATTCAAGCTCTGGCATTGTAAATGGGGGCCCCAGTTTGTGTGGGTGGATTTATGCACTGACTGTGTGTCAGGATCCAGCCATGTAGGATCTGTAACCAGTGTTTTTATTCTTTATTAAGAATATCATCACAGAATGTCTTCCGACGTCACCATATAGCTTTGGGAAACAACACTGAAGTTATTTACTCTCTCCTGGGGGAAAGTGGAGTTCCCCACTGATGTCAGTGAACTGGATACAAATGTCTCTGACCTCCAAATCACAGCCAAAAGGAAGCTGGCAGAAAAACAGAACTGAGGGTTATCACCTCCTTTTTTTTTTTTTTTTGTTACTGTCAGGCTGCATTTGTTTATTAGTCTTGTGATTCATTCTCATTCTCATCACTATTTCCTTGTCCTTCACTACTTTTTAAGAAGTTACACACCAAATATTTTAGGAATGAGGTCAGGAGAGGCAAACCCGTTCTTCCAGCAAATATGTTAAGGAAACGAAAATGTTATTTCTAGGGTGACTGAAACAGATCAAGAGGTGCCAAGTTAGTTCCTATTCATCAGCATTTTGTTTCCATGTGGCATGGACTTGCCCAAGTCCCAAACATCTCAAGCACCAGGAAAGACCACTGCCTACCCTGCAGCGGTCGGGCTCAGAGAAACTGAAACTGGAGAAATGCAGAGGGAACAGAGAAGATAAAATGAGGGAGTTAGGTCAATCAGTACCAGGAAAGTTGCCCATTGCTGATAATATGAGCTAGGCACAGCCCTATAAACCAGATGTGCATGGATGCACAGGACAGGACAGGCATGTTTGTAAATGCTGGTGACAAGCAGTTTGTATTGCACCTAAACTATTTGGTCTTGACACCTAGCACATTTTCAAAAGGAACTCAGAGCAGAGGCTGGACAGAAAAGGATATACCTGTACTAAGATGTGTTAAGGCTGATCTGTTGTGACAAGATCAAGGGGGAACAAGGTGGTCTCCATACCCCAGCTTCAGTGTTACCCTTTTCTTCCCCCACTGCAACTCTGAGACTAGCTTTGAGCCTCTCAACTTTTCATTTTGTTCTTCTGAGACCCAGCAACTGGAACTCCAGTTATTACATGAGAATCACAATTTTCAAACAAAAATTACAAGGAAAGAATGCAATAAAGTCCATTTCTGATAAACGTGATTATAGGAGAAAACTGAGTGGTTCTATCTAGAAGCTGTAAAAGACAGGAAATGACTGCAAAGGTACCTTTTCCAAGGCAGGCTGATGGTTTTGGGAAATGACTCATTAACCTGGGAGGTGCCGGGGTGGAAAACTGGAGTGCCACTCACACTTTTTCTGCTCGGTCAGCTTTTGCTGCTTCCTCCAAATGTCAGCCTTGCTCTTTCTAGTGTTAGTAGTAGACTAGGGTGCAGTAGGGGTCCTTGGCTGCCATTCCATAGAGAAGACGGATGAGCTGCGTGCAGAGTATCGTACCAAACCTCAGTCTCCAGGGAATAATCAAGGCTCACCTAATCTATTCACTATTCCTAGGCCTAGTCCAGCTCCTATTGACAATTTCTGCTCCCACAGAACACTCTTATTAGGGAGATTTATATTTTCACAACTGAAACCAAACTAAAAACAGATTAAAGGTGTAAAACATTCATCATTTCCATAGTTTTGTAACCTGTCATAACATTCCAGCAAAATCTGTCAATCCAGAGACAACGAAGATGGTTCTCCTGGAGAAAACACCTCTACAGCATCCTAAATTGGAACCTTTAGTTATATGATGCCCTCTACTGCTCAGAGTAAGAATTACAGATCAGTTTATTAAAAGTTACGGGTATTACGTCCTACGGAGTATCATAATTCTTATATTTAAATTGAAATTTTCCTAAAAAAAAAAAAACCACAGATAGAAATAACAAAAGTAACTAGTCAAGTTAAAATACAAAGGCAAAAGTAAGATGTAAAACAAAAGATAGTCCCTTAAGTTTATATTAACAAAATAAAACTACGAAACACCCCAAATCTCTTCTTTTGTTTTGCTCAGCATGCGAGACCCAGTTCTGGGCATATTACAGGAAGGGAGCTGTGAATCAACTGGTGACAGTCCAGAGGACAGCACAGAGAGGAATGACAAAGGAGTCAGAAAACATGGAAGAGTGACTTAGGGTTATTTAATCTAAAGAAAATGAGACTAAGAGGAGTCATTGCAACAGTTTTCAAACATGTAAATGGAGAAAATAATATTCCTCGTGTCCACTGTGGATAGAATTAACTCCCTGCAAGAAAGATTCAAATCAGACACGATCTTTCTATTAATGTTAGCAAGCACTGGCAGTGCCAGGTAAACCCTCCAACACCTGAGGTCTTACAGACAGGTGAGGCATGCACTTCTCAGGAATGACAAAACCAGAAGTGATCCTGTTGGAGGACAGATTAACAGTTCTGCTGAACTCTCCTGCTTCCTCCTCTGCCTCCCATTTCCATGTGGTCCTTCTGCCAAAAACTCACAGAAGCCCATTATGACATGCTTCGTTTTCCAGCTTTCAAGGCAGTGCTACCACCCATTTCACGCACTTCTTCAGCGAAACATCATGGGAACTCCTCTGGGAATCTTATTTAAGCTGCCTGGAAGACCGTGGCACAACCACAGGCCTCCACCCAGGGCTGGGCCTCACCACCCTCTCCAGCGCTGACCTGCTGGGCCTGGCCATAGAGGCGAGCCTAGGCCGCTCTGGGGGTGCCGGGGTACCCTGGACCGGTACAGGGGTACAGGGGCGAGGCGCTGAGGCCAGTCCCTGCGGTCGCTGCACACCAGGAGCCGTAACCCCACCGCTGCTCCTGGCCGGGAAAACCCCCGGCCGTGTCTCCTCAAAACCCTCCCTCGCCTCTGCCCTGCCCGGAACCTTTCCGCCGGGAGGCGCGGTTTCCAGCCGGACCGGCTGCAGCGGACCGCGTTGCCCGGAAGCGGCGGTGGCCGTGTCAGTCCGCAGCCGCGGCGGCTCCACCTGCCCTTGGCCGCGGCAGCCCGGGGCGGCGGCGGCGGCGGCGGAGCCCCGGCCGGTGGCCGCGGTGCGTGCGGCCCCTCCGGGCCCCTCCCGGCCGTTAGAATGTGGCGGACGCGGGCGGCGGCGGCTTGGTGAGCGGGGCGGGCCGCGGCAGGGGTCAGGGCGGGCGCTGCGGGCCGCCGGCGGCTGAGCGGAATGAGCGGCCGTCAGAGCCCCGGCCCGCTCCCGCCTCTTCTGGCCTCGGGGCCTCTGACCCGGCGCGGTGTCGGTTGTAAGACCTGTGCCGGTTGAGCAGGCCCTGGGCACCCGCGGGAGAGGCCGGAGGCGCACAGCGGGTCGGGGTGCGAGCTGTGGCGGGTCGGGGGGTGGTGTGTAAAGGGCGCAGAGGTGAACCTGAGGCCTGCTGGGATGAGGCTGCTGCTCCCGGGCGGGGAAATTCCCCGTCCTCCAGCTTCTCCGGGACCTGGGGGTGCGAAGCGGAAGGTAGTTGCGTCTCCCGCGTTCCCACCCTAGGGGTTCCGGGCCGCCTTCGTGTCCAGACGTTGGCCCTCCCCAGCAGCCACCCTACGTTCCTCTTGTTCTTCACCATTCTACGCGATTCCAGACAAGAGCAGTGAAACCGAATGACTGGTGATCTCACAACGTTCCTTGGCAGATTTGGGAGCAGCAGTAAGAAAATAAGTTGTTGTCTAGTGCTAAATGAGAAAGGTGCTTTTTGTTGGGTTACATTTGAAGACTCCTTTGCAGTTATAGCTATTAAAAGTGTATGTAACCCATCTTTACAGGAAATTTGTCCCAGCTGACGTGGGGATTTTTTGAACTCTTAACCTGGAGCAATATGTGTAAAATGTTAGGGCTGGCTTCCAGGTGGAGTGCTTGGCTATCAATAGTAACAGGCCCATTTTTCTTGTTTTACAAGGTGTCTGTAATCTCGGCGCAATGCGGGAGTACTCAGGCTGCAGGCCTGTAATCAGGCAGATTCTAATGGCAGAGCTACTCGTGTCTGGAAGGCTAATTTTTGTTGTTGTTGTTAAAAAAGCTTTCCAGAGACTTTAAATTTGGAACTTATGAAATACTTTATTTAATAGCATTGTTTTGGCACTCTTTTCAGCTGAACTGCACTATCCAATGAAGACCTTAAGGCAATTTTCTTATCAGTATTCATCAGGAGTTTTTAGCAATGGGAGGAGAGAAGAAAATAGGAGATGGAAGTTTTGGTATAGTGACGGAGTAGTGGGTTTTTAATGAATTATAAGATCTTATATGTGAAGTTAAAGCAGGTAGGGTTTGAAATATGTGATAGTACTCAAAACACAATTGTTGTTGATCAAGTTCTTGCCATAACAATTTTGTGATGGAACTTAGTTTTTCCTTCACTTTAAACATACAGAACGAATGCTGTAAAACACATGTATTTTTAAGGAGCAGTCACAGAGATGAAAATTACATACAATTGGAAAATGCATTTAACCTAGGTGAAGACTGAGAAAGAGAAGTGACTGCCACTTGGTCTCTGCTGAAAATATTAAATATCTGTGTTACCAAAATCCGGAATAAAACATCTGTATAATGGTAGTGAGCGCAAAACAAAAGAAATAACAACCCAGTCATCAGCTTGCTTCGTACAGCTTATCACACCGTGATTTTAAAAAGTGTCTTCAAAAGCAGGAAGTAAAACATTTCTAGTGTGAAGGCACTTTCATGGTTTTTTTTATTGTCATGTAGCCGCTTTTGTATTGGTACTATCTGTGGTTAGTTTATGAGTCTCTTGTAATTCCATGTCAGACAGAAGAAACTTGTTACTACTTCAGGGATTGTTCTGCTCCTGCTTATTCTCATCTTTCTAGATACTAAGTTTGTTACTGCAACGGCACAGCCTTCTAGATTAGTATTGCAGCAAGAGGATACCCTTCAAAATCAATGACTTTTATGAATGAGGACTTTCATAACAGTCAGTGGAGTTTCATTTTTTTAAAGCTTTCCATTACAGTAAAGGAAATTTCTAAACATGAATCATCAGGACAATTGGTCTTTTAAGAGAGGAAAATAACTTAAAAATCAGAATTGTGTGAATTAAGACATCTTCCAAAAGTTCTACTTCTGGGTCAAAAGTGCTTTTGTAATGAAGTATTCCATTTTTTTTTTTTTTTTTGGACGTTAAGAATATACCTGTCATAGACTATGTCATCTCTAGTACATGGAAAAACTCAGGACAAAGAACTCCATAGATTATAGAGCATCTTATGAGAAAATGCTATAATATTTTCCATTTCATATGATTCACTTATTCTCTTCAAGGTGTGTTAATTTTAAATTATTTAGGATTACAGGATGAGTAATTTGCCTTCTCAATGGTGTGAAGCACTTTCTTTTCTATTTGTCCCCTTTGTAAGCAAATGCACTTGATAATATTGAAAACCCTGAAAAAAGCATCAAGGGACAAGCATTAATTTCAAGAACTGTAACTTCACTCATATTTTGCATCCAGTAAATATTAACCATTCTGATATGATGGTGAGACTAAAAAGTTACAGAAGAAATTGCTTTTTCCAGAGCAGTTATCTTTTCCTTAAACTAGCAAAACTACATCAAAATTTTGAAGCATGCAGATAGTGTAATTGAAAGTACAGGCAGCGTTATTCCAACCTGTGCATTTGCTTTAATGTAGGCAGAATTGAGAAGATTCCTGCGTTTTAACATGTACTTTTCATGGATAAGCTCTATTTTCAGAATCAAACCTTTCAGACTGAAGTGTTCCCTCTTGCATAAATCTGAATTACTTTACTGAAGCCTTCAACAAACATGGTGCAGCCATGTTCCTTCAGAAGTAATCTTGTCTGTGTGTGACCTATGACAAAACAATAATGCTGTAACCGTAGAACTGCAGAATATTGGAGTGAAAGGTACTGAAAGATGTCATTAAGTACGTGCTTCAACTCCAAAGGAGAATCTGCTTCGCCAAAAAAAAAGGACAGATGTATTTTGCAACGGAATTTTGTCTGTGTATTGTTTTTTTGAAGTTTGAAAATCCTCTATGAACTGAATGTTCTCTAAAATTTTGTTTTGAATAGGCCAAACTGTCAAGTTTTCTTTTATGTTCCAAGTTGATCATAGTGTTCTGTGGACTCTTTGCTCCTGTTTGCCCAGACTATGTCTTGCCACAGACACGTTATGTTCTTTAATCTAATGTGGAAGTTAAATTTCATTCATAACAGACTTCATAAATGGTATTTAGCGTTTTATTTCTGTAACCACTGGAAATGCGGTACCCATTAACAGTGTTTACAGCTTTTTATTTTCCTGGTAGCATACCAATGGTAGCTGGAAATTGTATGTTCAGAATGATGCTCTAATTTATCTGTAACCAGCTAAAATGTAATGTGAATTGATTCTAAAGAGGTTATTGAGTTAATGGTGTGTTGAGGAAATCTGTTACTTAAGAGTTTTTCTTTCTTTCTTTTAGTGTCATCTGCCGGAGTCTAGCAAATAGCAGCTATGGAATAAAAAGAAAATCACCACTTCAAAATTTGCATCTTGTTTCCCGAAGTATATATCATCCCTACCATCCAAGTTCAAAATTTCAAAGACCTCCGTTAAGGATATCAGTTCAGCTGTTCTCTTCTCTTAATCGTCTTCCTCTACGCAAAACAAAACTTTTAAATGTGAAATATGGATACCAGTTCCACAGGAACTTTTGGCTAGCTCGACTAGCGTCAAGACTTCTCAAAATTCGCTATCTTATATTAGGATCTGCTGTAGGTGGTGGTTATACAGCTAAGAAGGTATTTATCTGTGGAAGCTATTTTATGCCTTTTGTCTTTGTTTTTATTTACTTCAAAGCAATAGTTTTTGGTACATCCACGAAAATACAAGATGTCGTTGTTTGAGTAACTAATGACAATACGGATGAGTGAATATGGAAAACATGCTGTTTAGAGAACTCGTATAGATTTTAAAAGATCCAAGTACTATTATTCATATCTAAAAGATGGTGAGTTAGTATGTTTTATATGTAGGCATTACTTTTCAATAGGTTGTTCATATACTTGTCTATATACGTTTATTTTTCTGTTTCTACTATATTTTTTTTCTGTTTTGTATTAGACATACGATCAGTGGAAGGATATGATGCCAGATCTCGATGAATATAAGTGGATTGTTCCTGACTTCATTTGGGAGCTTGATGAGCATATTGACTTCGGTATCGCAAAAGCTAAAATGTTACTCTATCTGAAGATTAGAATATGTAAAAGTTAAACATAAAGACCTAGGTCTTCAGTGCCTCTCTCCAGTAGTATCTTTATAGCTTTAATTTGAGTGAACTTGTATTGTTAGAGTTTTGTGTGTGTGTCTAACAAAGTATTTGTATCAGTGTGTTTGTGGGAAGAAATTAAGCATAGTTTAGCATAGATATTCTGTGATTCATCCTTTCATTTCAGAATATTCTTGATCCTTTCATCTGACCATATAATCCCATTATTGAAAGGAGGGTTGCAGTATGATCAAGGGGACTTACGTGGGTTTTGGTAGTATTATGCGCAAAGGTCTTTCTATATGAATGACACTTGCAAGTAAAAAGTATAAGTAGATAAGTAAAAGATATGCATGAGTAAAAGACCAATTGAAAATTCAGAATGGTGAACCTACCTATCTAGAAAGTTATCTTGAAGATGCAGAGAAAAAAAAAAATGAAAAATATAGACTCTGTTTTCCTGAACCTTCTGGTTACAGCAGGTTTTCTGCATGTTTTCAGGTGAAAGATAGAAAAAACAAGCACCGAGTTACTTCTTATTATACAGGGTGGTAAGGTAGTGTTCTAAAAAAAAAAAAAAAAAAAAAAAAAAAAGGAAGATTTTACTACATAAATTGCATCGGTAAATGCAGAGATTGAATAACTAAGGCAAATATTTTCTTGTTCTGATTGCAAGTAGACACTACATTTTTATCGTACTTTAAATCTAATGAGTTTGGCTTTTTTTAAGGATTACGAAATTGACTGTTTAATGAAATGGAAAAACAAACTTTTCTTAGAATAGACAAGAGGTGAGCATAGTTACAGTGTCATAATTTTAAAACATCCTCTACAAAGTATGTGAGAGAATAATATATGAAATGTAGTGAAATGCAGCAATAAGTTTTAGACAATATTAAAGTACCTAAGGCAACCTTGAACTTATCAAGAAGTTCAAAGTCTAAAAAAGTAATTGGTTTTTCAGATCTGATAATCTTTCCCAACACTAATGGGGGGAGGTGCATGTGGAAAGAAACTCTTCCATTCTTTATTTAACGAATGAAAATGAAAGAAAGCCATGTCTTGAAACAGTTCCTAGATTTTACAGCCTAAGCCATTTTTGTTCACAAAAATAATAGGAAAAAACCCTACTCATTAGGTGTATTACTTTTTTCCTAGAAAAACTTATCAAAGTCCTCCCTGATGCAGATGACCTTGCCAAACTTCTGCCTGACTTTGACAAGATTGGAGAGAGCTTCACTTCATTGAAAGGATTTTTTTCTCCTGGTGAGAACAATTTTTCAGCTTAGTTTTAGTTTTGAAAACATAAGCTATTACACGATCAGGTTACAGAATTGTTCTTAGACACTGAAAGAAAGCAGATCCTGAAAATGCATGCCTTTTCATTGAATATCTCATCTGAAAGAGTTATGGACACAGGTAAGTGTAATGTATTATTAAAAGCGAGAATTCTAGTAGCAAGTACAGTGAACTAAAATGTGAAATTGAATAGGAAACTAGAATTCTTGTACAACTCTGAACAAACAGATTGAAAGCTAGATTACTTCTGTGAGTCGTAGAAGCTGGACCTGTGCAGCTGGAATTTTGGAGAAGGTGAGAGGCTCACTGGATGGTAACAGTGCCACAGCTCTTAGATTTAGAGTTGGATTATTAAGAATGATGGTTCTTATTGTTGCGAGCATGTGAAATAACAGATTTGTAATGAAGTTATTCTTTTGGGTTGAATGATATTTTCCATCTGAATATAGCTCCAGAAGGACTTACTTGAAGATTTAGCTTAGGTAGGGACTGCATTTCAACGGAGTAGATAGAAGCTCTAAATTCTTCACAAAGGAATAGGGGATTGTTTGTCCATTCAGTGTGTCCAGGTCATAGTAGGCTTAATGATTTTCAGGTTTTGGGAGACTTTAAATAAGACATCTCTGATTAGTGGGCTTTTAAAAACTAAAAATTATTGATTTGACCATCTTATCTGACTTGCTAGCACAGCTCAACCAGTCATTCTTGTAATAAAGTGCAAGATTATTTCTATTATATACCTTAATAATTATCAAACCACATAAATTTGTGTTCATGAAAGATTGTATCTGTGAGGTGGTGTTGTCATTGCTCTAAGTGTGTTTGAAAATATTTCCCTATCAGTGTGCATAGGAAGTGTATTTTAATTTTCTTAAACTAGTTCTGCCATTGACAGTATTTTATTAGTCTTAGAAATTCAGTGAGCACCTAAGTAGGGATGAAGTTCAACAGAGTGACAAGTAGATTACAAAATCTCCTATGTATTTTGGCTGCTAAAGATTTTGGCTATTTAAAATTGTGAAGTTATTGACTGGTATTGTGAGATGTCACCTGTTATTTGTCATCGTACTCACATGAGCATAGTTGCCATTTATAACTGTGTGGTCCTCCAAATGAGACAAAGATCCCTCATCTTTGTTTTGCATTTTGTTTTGTATTTATAATTTTTATTTCCCCTCTTCTGCTGGTTTTTCACAGGTTACAATTTGGTTAGTGAAGTCATAGGAGCTTCTGATCTACTTCTGTTGTTAGGTGTGTAAAAGCCCTTTTTACTGCCCTTAACCTGCCTCTTTAAAGCAAACTCTTAAAACCCTACTATACTAGGGGAAGTGAATATCAATATAAACACAACTATTTACAGCAATTTAATGTTGAATTACAAATACTTTCCAATTATTTTTAAAATACTTAGATCCTCCCCTGTGAGAATGAGTAGATGAACAGTTGTTATTTCTCTGTCACAGCCTTCAGCAGATGCTTTTTATTTCAGGCGTTTTCCAGAAGCTTATTTTGAAAACCTGTGTATTACAATAGGAAATACTTTTTTTTTTTCTCTCATTACAATAATAGCAATGGAATTTGTATTATAGTTTCATTTGTCAGAAATAATTAATTTTTCAATATTTTCAGAACTTTAATAGTCTAACTGAAGATGCCTCTATTGCCTTGTGATGAAACTAATCTGAGTCACAAACTAGATGTAAAAATTTCAGATGAGTGTTAAGCTTGTTCAGTTTCTTAAGATGAATATTTTTGGTTTTTTTAATAGGAACATCAAAGATTATTGAAGTAATAATTCATAGAAGTTAAAACTTGAATTTTATAGTAGGCGTAGTTTGAGAATTTTTAAGAGCTTTCACGTGTTATAATGTGTTTCTGTAATTACATCCTAGGTTCTCCAGGAGAAACAGCATTCAGAGCTACTGACCAGGGATATGACAACGACAAACAGTACAAGAAGGTAATTACTCTCTTGCAAAACTAAAAATGTCTTGACAATGGGTATTTTTTATTTTTTTTTTTTTTTAGTTTTTCAATAGCTAGTTGCAGATGTTTATTTGAAGCAGCTTGAATAGCATTTGTCATTGAAAATGACCTGTGCACACGTTGTTGTTATTAATAACAGTACAATGATAATAAACATTTTGATTTATTTAGGAAACATTTAGGAAAATACAGGGCAGTCATAAAAATCTTTAGGAATTGCATTCTTAAGAAAATTAGTTTGTAATAAGAATGTAATTCTACGTATTTTGTGTGCATTGCAATTTTTCAGGGCATGTTCTCAGTGTCACTTGAGCTTATAGCTTACTATTGAAGTTGGTTTAGGCTTTTGTAGTTATTTTGAAGCATTTCTGCTTGCAGCTGCATTCCTGTTGACATTTTCACAGTTCTGATTCTTACTTAAGGATTTCTGACTTTATAAAGAACTTCTATTTCTTAAAGCAGTCTGTCTTTTTACTTTATTTAGATAAAGCATGCATCGCACTTTTGTTACTATCTTGTGAAAAAAAATTGTTACTGTATTTTGATAACTAAAATGTTTAGCATTTTTTCCTTGAGTAAAGAAGGTGAAGTTTAAGTGAAGTTTTGCTTTCATGAATAGGAGATCTTTTTTCTATTAAATTCCTAAATTGTAATCTTGCTCATTCTTTAAAGGCTTGTCATCTTTCCTGTGAATATTTTTAAAAAATCTTTTAAAAAATTGAAGGAAAACATTATATCTTGGGGAAT
Organism: Tetrax tetrax; assembly: GCA_009806455.1. Taxonomy (NCBI): domain Eukaryota; kingdom Metazoa; phylum Chordata; class Aves; order Otidiformes; family Otididae; genus Tetrax; species Tetrax tetrax. Next base: position 12,686 of record WHYT01013351.1, on the reverse strand, counting down.
CTGTAAATTATTATATATATATATTTTTGCAACTGAAAGTGTCCGAGCGATAACTGGGACTTTTACATAAGCTATTTCTGTATATGCAGGCATGTATACATTTATTCTCCATTAATTCTGCATGGCGATATATAGTGAAACCTGTACAAAGCTCACTTTTTATAACTATTTTTTTCCTTTAGAACAGTGATGGATTTCTACATAAGAATTGTTATCTTTTTGTTTCCCCTTTGTCAGTAAACTGTTCATATTTACTGCTTTATATTCTCTTGAGTGATTGCTTAGCACAGGTTTCACTGTTCAAAACATAAAAAATACTTTACTATTGATTTGTGAAGAAGTGGCCATCTTAGTTTATTGTCTTCAATAATAAATTAACTGAGATCTTTACTGAATACCAGTAATATCACTGATACTTATTATTATTCTCTTTTTGCATGCAGTGACAGCTGCATTTTAATGTTACCAACAAAACTTTGGCTGTGGTACAGAAAATGTCAGCCTGTATTAAATCAGCATGATTTTGAAAATTTAGTCTGGTGTGCTTATTTTTGTTATTCCACTTATATCCGATATGTTACACTAGTTAATCCGATCAATTTCAGTTGTAGTATTTCAAACAAGACACAGATGAATAGCTATCACAGCATAATCACTTGGTTTATTGGCAAGCGTAATTATTATTTTCAAAACAATGAGTTGGATGGCCTCTTTTCATTCAGCGCTTTCCACTGCCAACCAATACTGGTGTAAGAATTGTGGTTGTATGGGTGCATGAAGTCCTTAGCATGGTATTAAATGTGTCTGATAAGCTAGTTTTTTGTTTCATTGTGAAAAGATGAGTAGCTGATAAAGGAATCTAGGAATTCCTCACTTGGGGGAATGTTATGTAGAACTGTTACTGGGCATGGTCCTCAGACGAGTCTCTAAAAGCTTCCTGTGGAATGCTTGAGAAACCAGTTACTTTGCAAGATAACTTTGAGAGAGTGAATGTTGTCCCGAATACCGAATCAGACTTTACTGCTTCTAATGTGTTTATCTCGTAATATTTAATTTAATAAAAAAGATAGACTGTTTTTTAAAGATAATTAAATTAAAATTACTGGAATGTTCAGATAAGTAATTTAAATAAATGAAATTTAAATCTGTTTCTACTGGGATTAAATAAAAAATTTTGCTTGGAGAAAGAGGAGAGAAGATAGTTATAAAAACTGTAGTGTAGTTAAATATTGTATTGTATTGTAAGTGTGGGACTAGTTCAGACTTACATTTGAAATGGCAGTGTTACTTTCTTAGAAAACTATCTTTGCTATTATCTGTCTCCAAAAAAATTTCCTAAAGAGTTTCAGCTTCCTGTTAAAGCAAAGAAATTCCAAAGCTTAGCCCAATTTTAATAGAAAACTTATAGTGGTTATACCTGTGATGACATGGGTATGAAAAATGTGTCTCAAGTATTGATTTGAGGCTTAGAAGCCAGATAAATAATTCAAGAGCAACCACAGAGTCCTTTCTCTGTCTTTGGTACTTCGATAAAATCTCGTGCCTTGAAGAACCTGGCGCGCTGTTGAGGATTTGGCAGTGCATTGGTGGCCTCGCTCAGCCGGTGCAGGGTCACCTTCAGTCGGTGTAAGAAGTGACACAGTAATTCTACAGCTCTTGGCTATGGCCACTGCTGGAGAGTGGAAAAGAGGCTTTAGTAAGGAATATTGCTTGCCTCAGGATTATTATATTTAAAAAAAAAAAAAAACATTCTTGTTTATTTCATTCTTTCTTGCAAGTTATGCAATAAAGTTTCTGTATTTTCTCTTTTCTATTCATAGCACTGTGACATTCCCAACTTAATTCCCAGTTTCATGTTATAGGTACTCTGGATAAAATTGTAACATTTATTCAAGTTCTTAGGAATTGATCTCTTTACCTTCCTCATCGTATTCACCCCTATACATCCCTCAGCATTTAATCATTTTTTCCTGCAAGGTCTATCGTGGCTCAGCTTTTGTCATGAACAGTCACGCTGAAGTCAGTGGGAAACAGTGGAGAGTCAAGACCTGCAAAAAGACAGGGCTTTGGTTGCTCATGAAATTGGCACACAAATACTTTAGGCATGAGGAACTTTTAAATTAAAGAGATAGTCATACTCAACTGAAGTACAGCATATTAACTTTTAATGTAAAATAATGGTTTTATTTTAAACCATATGCAGAACAATGTCGGTGCTTGTTTTGCCTTTTTTATTTAACGTGCACCCAGATTTCGTGATGACTTTGCAGGGTTTGTGCCAGGGTTTGCCAGCTAGCATTATTCCCCTTTACAGTTGTTTCTTTGATAATTAAAATAAGAATGTAATGATTGTAAGCACCTTTGGTTTTGAAATCCCATTAATTGATCAATGTTGATTTTTCTAGATAAAATTATTTAAAATAAATACAGTTTTACGCTGGAATGATTGGAGTTTTCGGGGGGGAAACAGTGGTAGCACCCAATGACAGGGAGATGTAAACCTGTTGGTTTGTGTCCTCATTCATACCGTCCTGGGTGTTGTGTGTATGCTTCTGTGCTATTTAAGGGTCTTGATTTTTATTTATTTTTTTTAAATTCAAACTTGTCAAGTAAGAAATAGGAAATAAGATTATTGACTAATACATACGAAGAAGAAAGTGTTGTTGAGGAGCCTTTTAAATCACTGTATTTTTCACTTGAATTTTTTTTTAAATGGAGTAACTGTAGTTGAAAAGGGCTTTTCATACTTTACTATGGAGTAAAAGCCACATGGACTAGATGTCTTACAAAGTAATTGCATATTAAATAATTAGGTTTGGTGACTTCAAACAGTGTTTAAATGCTAAAAGGCTTTCATGGCAGGTTTTGTTCAGTGTTTTTTCTTGTATTTTCTTGACCTGTGGCATAGTGTTTAAAGGAAATGTGTCAGGTCATACTGAGAGTGTCCTTGTTTACGAAATGACAAATTATTATTATTGTTGTTGCTCTAATACTAAGCGTAGCCGTGAGGCTCACTCTCCTTGCTGCTGTGTAGAAATGAAATCTTTTGATTTGCCTGAGTTCTTGGCACAACTGTAATGCATTTGCTAGTCTGGCAGTGTAGAAATTTATTAAATCTTAAAGTGATTCAGTAAAATACAAATGGGAAGATTTTTCTGTTCTTGAAATGTTACACAAATCACTATTTAACAAATGTTTTTATTTGGTCATTTGATTGTGTCTCTTTTATCCATTCTCTCCTGTGTTGTTTATCCTTATGTGTACATGCCTGTGTGTGTATTTCATGCAACAAATGTATAACTTGATAGTAGATATATGAATTCTTACACCAATGTTCTAATTCAGGGTTTGTTTTGATTCCTGAAGTGAATTTTTGAAACCTTTAATTTCACTGAATGTTTTCATAGAAGAAGATACAATATTTTTTAAAGAGCTTTACTTACATAGTTCATTAATACTTTCGTCTACATTCTCTGAAATAAATTGTGCATAAAGTTCCAGTAGATGCTGGTGTAGTATTGCTAAACCAATTTTGAAAGACAGCGTATGATTACAAGAATATTTGGTGTGGAGGGAGAAAAGAAGAAAACTAAGCTTCGTGGAAATTCTGAATGACTAAAGGAATAAATATCAAGTTGCAGGGATTTTGAAGTGATCAGGAAGGATTATGACAGCATAAAAACTGCAGTGTGTTACAGAAGTGGAGAGGGGGCTTTTTCTTTATGCTCTATAAACTATTTTGCTTCTCCTGGTTTGAGAAAGTTAAGTACCAGGCAAAAATCATCTTTCTATAAACTGTCTGTGTTGCTGGGAATAAGAACAAAATTAAGTTACTGACAAAGTTGAGCCTATTAGCTGTTGTGCACAACTTTGTGTAGAATATCTGAAACACTCGCTTTAAGTATATGCATGGCTAAATTGTGAAAATTGCTGATACGTAAGAACTTCTGGTATGAACAACTGAAATGAAATCATGAAACCTTTGAGAATGTTTTAAAGCCATGATAGTTTGATTTTTATTTTTTTTTTTTTTGTTAAGATTTAGATGCTTAGTTAAAGTTGAATATAATTATGAAATGTTGCTAAATGTCTGTTGTTTTGTTCTACCTGGATTTGCAAAATGCATGGTATATCGACTCCCAGCTAGCTAGCAAGAGATCTTGCTAGTGAAATTTCACTTTTGTTTGAACTGACACATTCATACCTGTTTTTCATCTGTCTTTGTCATGCCCTTTGGTTTAAGTTTGTTTTCCTTACACCCCAAATTTTTCCTCTCGTTTTTATTATAAACTCATGGCAGGGCCTGCTTGGTGAACTCATTCTGTTACAACAACAAATCGAGCAGCACGAAGAGGAAGCACGCAGAGCCGCTGACCAATATAACATGGGCTCTTCCCAGCAGAAGCGAAAGGTGATGGCTTAAGGGTCAATATGTACTATATTCACACTAATCAAATACTTCAGCCTTCTGCATTTGAGCTAGGAAAATCTGACTAATTAGACCATGGACCCAAATAATTGTTACAGCCAACTTCACTACAAATGTGTAGTCCTGTTCAGTTTAACCAAGTTGCATTTAAAGCATGGTGTTAAAAGCAGAACAGGTACTTTGTGTCACTTGAAAAATTGTGTGTTCTCTGCCTCTATAAAAGCTGTTATTTGAGGTTAATACACTAAAAATGCATTTAAGGATAGTATGTTAATGTCAAGTCTGTTTTCTCTACTGTTGCTTGCTTATGGTAGCTCTGTCTTGCAAGACTGTAGCTGTTTAGGGTCAATGTCTCTCTGGGAACATTTTTTCCTGCTTTATATTGTTACCAATCTGAAAATGACAGCAGCTCCTTAGAAACAATTTTGCACAGACAATTAAATACTGCTGTTAATAACAGTCTCTACTGTGTATTCATCAAAGGTATTTCTTTGACTGTTTTCCCTCTTAAAGCACAGTTTATATACTGATGATGCTTTGGTTGTTGAACATCTACACATCACTTTACTCACTTAACTTAAACTCTGATCATTTTCTTCATTATATGGCTGAGATGAGTTGGAAATGCTTCCTAAATTGGGGTATTTTAGTAGTCCAATCTGTTACAACCCATAATTCTTAACCGTATTGCTTTGTTGACTGCTTCTGTGCCCCCCAAAAATCTCTCTGATTACTGATATTTTTCAACAGCTTTGGAATCGAGCACTCAATACAGAACTTAATCTTCACACAGTAAATGTGAATTAAACTTTTAGACATAGTTCCATAGCTGCAATTCTCATGCTTTCTGGTGCATTAACAGAGGAAATCACTGTTGTCTGAAACTATAGTTGCATTTTAAACTTAAATATTTTACTTTCATGCCATATTATTTTTTATGGTTTAGACTTACAACCCCTGGCCACTCTAAACTGTTAATCTTCCTTTAATTAAAAAAAAAAATGCTGAAAGACAACTTTTCCTCATATTTCACTTTTCAAATTTATTTACTTGATATTGTGTCTGGATTTAAAACAACACTGATGTATCCTGTCCTCAGTTTTGAATCTAGGCATTGTATAGCAAAATATAATGAAAATGCAGTTATTTGAGATTGTTTTATATCAATAAGTGTCCTACAAATGTCCTCGCATTCATTCCCTTCCAGATGTATATTTTACTGGAAGAGTAAAGCTTTCTTCACTGGTCTAAATATTCTGTCTTGGTTCAGTCACTTGTTTTTTAGTAAATTTAACTCCTTCAGCCTCCATCAGATTGTATACAGTTTATGGAGAGAGCAGGAGTATGGAATAGTAGCTTGAAGTTTACAATAAAATGTATGAAGATGTAAAAATTACTGGAAAATCAGTGCAATATTTTATATATATACATGTATCAACCTAATAAATGCAATCAGGAAAGAGCGAGCTTGATATTACATTTGTTTGTGATTGAAATTCTACCTTGTTAGTGCTTTTTTTGCAACTAATTCTATGATTCCCAAGCTGTGAAATAGCTGAGAGAGCTATCTTTGTAAATGTTATCCTCTCCTCCAAGGCAGGTACTTTGTGTTTTTTGAGTGTTGGAAGTCTAACTGCCCTTGCATATAAAAAGTTTTAATTTAGCATTCAAGTATGCTGTTTGACATACATGCCTAATGAGAAGGAATGGCTCTTGTTTGTCATACTAATATATTTGCTTGAAACAAATTGAAAGAGATGGTAAACTATTTTCTTTAATATCTTGATACGATGCAGATTGTAATCTATATCCATAAAGATTCCAATCGTTGATCCAAATTCTCCTTTGAAGAATAAATTGTTTACTGTCATTGAAATAAGTCATTGCATGCCCTTTTGACAGGGCATAAACCAACTTTGTTTATTTTCTAACTGAATTGGCTTGCCTGCTTGTCCAATACAGAACATGATAATTTCATTTCCATTCTGTTGCCCAATTTACTTGCACATTTTCCATTTTAATTTAATTACTCAATATTAAATCTACTTCAGTTGTAAATTCTGTAATAGTAAGAACCATCTCACAAGCAGGAGAGGATATTAAGAATAAAATGTTTCCTGTTGATTTTTATTGTCAGCATTTTGATAAATATTTAGCAGTATAATTGATTAGTCTTGTGTAGCTGCCCTGTGCATGGCTGTTTCTTATATACATTTTGTCTGGGCCTTAATATTTTTGTTTCCATTATGAGAAATCATAATTCTTCTGTAGATGATCAGTTTAGGATTGTTTGTAGTCTGGTTAGAGAATCTACAAAACCTATGACTGTGGTGTCAAAGTTACTGAGTTTTCAGAGGCATGTACTTATTTTATACAATGTGTGACAAAGATATTTGCAAAGCAACTGCTGTGCAAAATGCATAATTCTGTAAGGAGCCTGTGGTAATTTTAGTAAATGGGTATCAGCATCTTTCTGTGCAGGAACCCTTGATTTGTGTGCCAGGAACGGCCCTACAGTTTTCTTTTCTCATAACTCTTTATGGTGACAATGGGGAAAGGAGGAGGAGGTGGCTTGATATATAAATCATGCTGAACTGCATTAAACAAATACTGATATGCCTGTATATGTATTTTAATAGTTTTTTTTAGTAGTAGAAATCACAGGTTAGTCATATGTGACTGCATACTTCAGATTTTTATGGTAGTTTTAGCTTTTATTGGCAACTTTAAAACTTTTAGCAATATCATGAATTGCATGTTCGAAACACTGTATGTACTAACATTCAAAGCACATCTGAACCAAGTGCTGAAGCATATAGATCGTTCCAGAGCTGCTTGTTTGTTTTTTGGCGTAACTTACCTAGTTGTTCCTGTTGGAATTAATTATCTAGTACTAGATGATTCTTGGCTCTGCATCTGTCAACATCTAGCTGTGTGCAGTATTTTTGTTTACTGTGTTTAACATAAGTATATTGTACATAAAAGCAGTGCTCCTGTCGTTAGAGGTAATCTGTAAGCATGTACTTCAGATGCATCAAGGCCCCAGAAGTTCTTCGAGGAACAGCTTGCTTCAGAGCAGAGAGCAGGACAACGTTAACTGCTTTGAAAATTTGCAGCACATAGAAACACTCTGTTTTCCTTTTCTTCCCTATGTTTTCTTGCTTCTTCTGACTCTCCACATCATTCTTTTTCCCTTCTGTTTTTATTTTCCCCTTCTGTCTCTGAGGTGTTTAAAGTGTGTGTATGTGTAAATAAACATTTACATATACCACTTGTGGCTGAACACATCAAGTTGTCTGTGCTAAACTAATCCTGTTTCTGATGCAGTTTTGCCATTGCAGAACTAATTAACAGAAATTAAAATGAACTCAATGTACAGCACTTCCTCTTTGCTGTTTATAGGAAAATAATTGGATATAGATGGAAGTATAAACTTGGATTGTTTTCTATAAAGTGTAGTCACAATCCTTTATATACAGGTTTTATAACTAAATAATATCAGTCACTATAACTGTGGATTTACTTTTCTTATTTAATCTGTAGCAACCGGTGTGAAAGTAACTAACTTGATTTGTGTCTGGAAGATGCTGTTCTTCGCATGTTTGATAATATACTCTTTCTGATATGAAGCTAACTTGGGCTGTAAATGTCACATGAGCTTTATTACATGAGCTGTAATATTGAAGCTTTTACCTATATCATTCTTTTAGAAAAAATTCTGATCTGAACAATTACTGAATGTAATATCTCACCAACCGTTTGATTCTGTTGTTTCTAAACAATTACATCATGTGAATTTGTGTTGCACCATTTATGCTTTTGTCTTTGTGCTGTTAAAAGGTTATTTTGAACAACTTTATTACATCGTGATGAACCTATTTTAAGAATATTTGACTAAGAATGACTTTAATTGCCTGATCTTATGACTTTATCTTTAACTTCAAAATTTTTTGTATTATTACATCCTGATTCTTCCAGTGTTAATATTTTAATAATTTTAGAATAACCCTTCAAGACTGTCCTGACTAATTACAATTTGTGAAGTTGTGCATGCATGTTTAGGATTATAATTCTGAAAAACAAATATCAATTAATAATCCCCTTGAAGATGCAGAAATAGTGAATACTCGCCTGAAAGTAGTTTCTGTATCAAGCAGGTGTTTTAGTGATTGTATCCTATGAAGATCATGCTAATTCAGGAAATGAACATAAAAGATCCTAGAGTTTGACCACTAAAATTACATTTAGGTTAGTGGCCAGAGAACTCTGAGCACCACATAGAGTTTGCTTTTTCCCTAAGCCCACTTCCCTAGTATTAAGTCTTGAAGGGTTACATTTTGCATTTGCATGTACTGGAATTCAGCCTCTTTCCCCCCCCCCCCATGTGAATCTCCTGTTACAGGGAACTTTCCATCAGTGTTAAATCTCAAATGCTAATTGAAAAATTCTGCCTGCTTTAAAATGCATGTAAAGTCAATTTTCTGATGTGGAATGAAGCTTTCAGATTGTGATCTGGTTACTTCCAGTGAATAAAGTAAACAATGTGTTAGTAGCTGTGATTGTTTTTCTTTGTAGGTTTCTGACAAAGAGAAGATTGATCAACTTCAAGAAGAACTTTTACGCACTCAGGTAACTTTTCTGAGTTACTGATGTCTTCAGTAGAGATTTATGTGCAGCAGACTCAGATTTACTAAACAAAAGCACACCTAAAATATAAGATAATTGTTAAAAATGCAGCGCTTTTTTAATCTTTGAGTTCATCAGCACAGAATTGACTGTATTGGTACAGACGAAAGTCTGTCTAGTCTGTTCTTTCTCTGACAGTGGCTGGCAGAATGCAAGAGTAAGTGCAAGTGTAAGAATAGGGCAAATGTTTAATACTTTCCCAAAATACCTTCCTTGCCTTCAATGCTGTGTATTCCTGAAATGTTAAGTTAGCTCAAGGGTATTATATGAATACAATGGTGACATAGCATACATTACAGTTTTTAACTTTGCTCCTAACATTCTGCAGTTTTCTTTTATAACTTCAGTGCTACTAAATATATCTGTGATACCTTGTATGTTTAAATGGCACACTTGTTGCAGAAAGGAAATGGGTGTACTTATTAAGGTGTTACACTTTAATCTCTTAATCTGAGAAACATCGTTTCTTGTAAAAAAACTTTTAAGTTCATTTCCATCAGAGGTCCTAGAGGGAAAAAAAAGACATCACATAGCATATGTGGAATGAAATGTTCAGATTATAGTACAGTGGCATTCAGGAGAACCAAAGTATCTCTGTTTGTTTGTTTTCTTCCATCAAGAAAAAATAATTGTAGAGTTGTATGTAAGCCATGCAATGTTAATCAAAATCTATTTTATGAAGCAATAAGCAATTCTTTCAATTAAAGCTGTTTCTATGATTTGGCTATTTGGTGTGAAAATTGCTATGGGCAGATTAAAAGCTTTTTCTCTGCCCTCTCTTTGGGATTTAAGAGAATGTTTCATCCTTTTAAGAAGCTGAAGAGGACGGTGCTGTTCAGAGTGATAGCTTTAAAAAAAATCAAAAAGTTAAAATGTGAACAATAATGACAGCTATTGGTAGGATTTTTTTTAATGTTTCCAAAAAAAATTACTTCACAAAACCCAAGCCGCTTCCAATTTCTGAATGTCTTTCATCTAGTTCAGTTGTTTTCAGTATTTCTTCTTGTTACTTCTGTTAGAGAAACCTACTTTGTTAGCTGGCAGAGAAGGAATAGATCTGCAGAGATCAAGCTGTTTTTTAAAAAGTGCTTGTCCTAACTTCAGAGGACTTAGGAGCTCACTAAGAGACATTTGGAAAGCCCGTTTTGTAGTATTAATTTCTATGTATAGTGAATACATACATGTTACTTTGTTCTTACATTAAACCTATGCTTACAACCTATCAAGGTTAAAATAGTAACGAATCCAGTATCTTGTGTCAAGCATGCAAGTATATAGAGCATACGTTATTTAAGAACAAAGTTACAAGAATAAAGTCATTTTCATGTTCTCTGAAATTTGGTCTTGCATTCAGTAGCTAATTTAAGAATTCCCTGTATTGGCTCAGCCAAGGAGCATTTCCAGCCCTTCTTGGGAGCAGCTTTCATAATATTGGGCAATACGGTGTGCAGCTGCAGAGCTGGTTTACAAAGAAATATTCCATCCCTTGGTCAGTCCTTACAGAGCAGGAACCATGATTCCTTAGCTGCATGATTTACAGTTATTGTTTAGACAGCAACACTTTTTCCTCCTAGGTGTGTTGCCTTACAACAAAGTTTCATTAATTAATAGGGCTTTTCAGTGCAAATGTGATATAAAGTGGGACTCCTTCCTGTCTCATTAACTGACTTGAACTTCACCAAATCTCATTTCAACAAGGTTTTAATCTCCTTAATTAGCAAGGCAGAACTAGTTGTTTTTAAGATAGACTTTTTTTTTTTTGCAGGGTAGATGCACATTAATGATTACTTTGTTTTGCTTGCTTACTTTTCTGAAGTTAAAGTACAATTAATCTTTTGTTGTATCTGTAGGCTTTTTGTCTCAACTAAATTGTTTTGATACGACGTTTTGTAACTTCTTTATATATTTGCTAGTTTTGGAAGCATTTATTACTTACCCTTTTTTATAACAGCTTGAAAGTTTATTTGCTCTTAAAAATACAGTCAGGCCAAATACACTTCCACATCATAGTAAACAATTTTCAGAGTAGGTATCAGAACTATATTCGTGTCTCAGAACTGAGCAGGTGCAGTTGTTTCTTGAACTGAGGTTGTGTACTGCTGAAGAGGTCTAAACTAGGCTTGAAAATTCACGTTTAAGCCCTGTGTTCTTTTTTATTGAACAGCCAGTTCCCACTGACGCCAGTTTCTGTCTGATTGCGTATGTGTTAGCTCCATTGAAAATGATGCTTGTTTAAGATGCTTAAAGATTGATTTTTGCATCCCCAAGTTTGAACATTGTGGTCTTACTAAAACTTTTGAAGCAAACATGTTGTGTTGCCAGAAAAAAATTCT
>WHYT01013350.1:0-19003 GCA_009806455.1 Tetrax tetrax | reverse complement strand
TGTTCAGCCCTTCATATGGTAGGTCAAGGTGCACGGAAGCAACGTGAAGAAAAAAACAGATTGAAGGTGCATGTTGGGAACAGCATTTGGGCCAGGAGTATGGTCACTACAGATATCTAAGAATAGGATAGATAAGTAAATTGCCCTGCAGTATCATTCACACTTTCCTATTAAACATCTCCCATCTAAAGTGATTCCATATGCTTAAGACTGATTGATTTTTTTTTTTAATAATCTGTATTATCTGTCTGTCAGTGTACACGCAGGCGCCTGTGGCTGAGGTGAGCTTGGAAACAGGATGGCTGCAGCGCACAACAATTTTTTGAGGGAGAATTAAATGCAGTTTTCCTTGAGTGAAGATGCAGGCTTCTAGGCTGAGAGTGATCAAATCCAAGGAGGGATAATGACTATGGCAGCAGGTTTAACACTCTTTTGCTTGTGTGTAAAATAATTAATAAAGTGCCTTTATTGTGGTGCAAGTGGTGGAGAGGCAGAGGGCAGTTCCTGGAACGACTGAGTTGCAAGGAGCACGTGCCTCAGAGGTGTAGAAGCATGGGGATAAAATGGGAATTGCTGCAATAAACCTGACTGGGGCCCTGAAATGTGTACTAAAATAGGAGGCAAAAACTTTTAAAGCTGTATAAATGAAAAGGGAACAGGAGTCGTGGATGAGGCTCTAAGCAACCTGATGTAGTTGAGGATGTCCCTGCGCCTTGCAGGGGGGTTGGACTAGATGACGTTTGAAGGTCCCTTCCAACCCTAACCGTTCTATGATTCCGTGATTCTATTCAGGTGGGAGTGTAAATGCAATATAGTCTGAAGTGTGGCTGCTAACTGGGCTAGCCAGTATTTCCAATAGACTCCTTTGGGTGGTAACACAGGGCTGGGGGATTCCCTGTTGCGTGATGAACAGAGGGAGCAGGGGCAGCTGCCACCACCACTAAAAGAAGTGACTATTTTCCCTCCAGCCACCATTCATCCCCTCCCTTTTGCTGGCACAAGTGTTTCTGTTGCTGCCTGGTGAATTGAAGCAGAAAACTGGAAAACAATCTGGCCAAGCAGAAGGCCTGTCTTCAGTCACAGTGGTTCCCTCCCAAGTCACTGTAAGATGTGGTGCAAAGGTGCGAGCCAAGCCTGGGCGAGGGAGAGTTTGTGTCTCTCTGAGGCAATGCAGGTGTTTGCCAGCCCTGGATGTTTGTGGACCTCCATCCACGTGATTTGTGTTTGGCCGGGAGCATGACCTAGGAAGCTTGTTGGGTTGTGCTCGGGGCGTAGGAACACGCTTTTAAATGGAAGAGTAGAGGAAGACTTGGAAGTACATGCAAGATGAACTGTTTACTGAGGCTGGGTAAATAGTTTCAGGCAAGCCTACTTTTGGTAGGAATTCCTTTTTCTAGAAATGGGAAATGCAGTAGTGCTAATCTGCAGGGCTGTGTTAGGTATGACCTGCAGAAGAGAGCACTTACTACAGTGGGTAAAATGGGTGTTAGCAGAAGACTGGTATGATAGATGGTGAAGAAACTGAAGAGAAGACAGCAATGGGGAGTGTTGAGAAGTATTAGACTGGAGTGAAACTATTAGTAGAATTTTTATGGGTTGGTCCTTGGGCTGGTTTTATTGGCTGTTTTTATTAGGGACGTTAAACATCTTGTCATAAAAAAGTAGCAGTGTGTTGTTGAAATTGCTTCAAAGTTGGGAAGTATTTTCAGCGCAGAAGACAACCTCACAGAAGGGTCTTGGTGACGTAAAGTGCCTGAAATGTTTGCAGTGGGGCTCAGGGAGAGCTCAGTCGGTGCCACTGCATTTGGCACTGGTAGGATCCAGTCTCAATGCAAAGTGCAGTTGGTCGCTTGTGTTAAAGAAGATGAATTGAAACTGAAACAGGTGCAGAAAGGGCTTACTGGGATGCTCAGAGGGATGAAAAGGCTATCAAATGATGGAGTCTAAAGGTCTTGGTTTATTTAGCATGCAGAATGAAAAATGTGAGGGTACACTCTTGGTGTCTAAAAACATTGAAGTTTAACACCAAGAAGAGAAAAAGTCCTTGAAACAGAGGACAAAAATGAATTGGTTTGGAATTGGCCTTCATGAGAAGGCTTAGGCTGGATAATGAGGAAGTTTCAGGTCATGAGGAAGTGAGATTTTGAGGGGGCCTGAGGCACGGAGGTGGGAGATGAAGCATAAATGCTTTCTCTCTGCACAATATGGTAGGAAACAACTTTGTAATTCTGGATGTTTTCTTAGTGAAAGACATAGGTCTGAGAAAAGCCCTGAAACTTTAGTTACTTGGAAAGATTTGTCTACACCTCATCTACTTCACCTTTGTGGACAGCCTCTCTTTGCATTCGGATGGGCAGCCTTGCTGAAAGCTGGGTGCTGTTAAATGGTGCTCCTCACAGGTACCAGCGCTGGGAATGAAAGCAGACACTGCAGCCCACTCAGAAAGGAATGAAGGACTCTGTAGAAAAGAAAGGTCTTTTGAGATATGGATACTGGTGTAGGAAGAATTGATAGGTGAATCCATATGCTTAACACAGGTAACATGTGAGAAAGCTCTGTGAGAAACTGCAGCTGTTGTGGTTCTTTTTAAACTAAGGCTTCAGTCTGGTTTTCAAGTCAGAATTTCATGGACTATAGCACCTGTCACCAAACAGGGACACCTACTAATAGTGTCGTGTGGGATAGATACTACACTTTTCCTCAGGTCTTTGATTTTCATCAGAAGACTTAGTTCCAGATTGTTACTAGGTCTGAGGATAGTTTTATACGAGAGAAAACCCTCAGTGATCTCCTTACTTTGGTCTGCAATTCTGTGCTGAACTTGGATCTTCACTACATGCCTGGGACAGGAAAGTATTAGAATATCTGCTACATAAATGAGGGAGATATATATGTGTGTCTGTGTAGATAGAATCATAGAATGGTTTGGGTGGGAAGGGACCTTTAAAGGTCATCTGGTCCAACCCCCCTGCAATGAGCAGGGACGTCTCCAACCAGATCAGGTTGCTCAGAGCCTCATCCAACCTGCCCTTGAAAGTTTCCAGGGATGGGGCATCAGCCACCTCTCTGGGCAACCTGTTCCAGTGTTCTATCACCCTTATTGTAAAAAAAAAATTTCCTGATGTCTAATCTAAATCTACCTGCCTGTATTTTAAAACCATTACCCCTCATTCTCTCACAACAGGCCCCACTGAAGAATTTCTCCCCATCTTTCCTATAGGCTCCCTTTAGGTACTGGAAGGCTGTTATAAGGTCTCCCTGGAGAGATACATAAAGATGAACTTTGGTAAAGCAAGATCCTACTCAAAACTTAATTTCATGATTTGCTTTCCCCTAATTAAAGATGTCTGGAATTTTGTATTCTTACAAAAATGGGAGATTAGAGATGCTGCCTGAGGAGGCAACCAATGTTGCAGGAACCCCCTTCCAGAAAGTGCAGTCCTGGTTCCCTGCCTCCACTGTGTGCTTCTGCTTCCTTCCTTGCTCCGACACCAGCACTCGTCTGACCTGTCAGGAGGCTGACTTAGGGATCTAAAGCAAGAGAAGAAAGCTTGCCTTTTTTTTTTTGTAGGGTTGCTTCTCTGCCCCGTTTAGCTCCCTGAACTGAGGAGGGGAAATCAGCTGTGGTATGGGATGGGAGAAGAGTTGAGTCCCGCGCGGTTGACAGCTTGTGGTTGTTAAAGTGGCATAACTGCATCGCAAACCCAAATCCCACCCAGCGAGCGAGCGTGAGGCGTGTTCTGTTTGAATGTCTTCAGATTCACCACTTTGCAGTGGTGTAGCTCCCCAGCCGCCGCAGCCCTGAACGTTTCTGGAGCTATCATGTTAACGATATGGAGGTGTGGAAAGGTTCAGCATCTTCAGTTGATCTGAGAATACTGTGTTGAAGTGACATGCTAAAAGAGCATCATCAGCAGTGACATACTGAGATATGCTTGGGGATTATTCTCTGCATCAGATAAAGGTCTGATTTGCTCTGCTTCTGACTCAGGAGCCACTGGGATGTGAATGTGGCACTCTTTCCCACTTTACCATTCATCATTTTCAAAGACAGAGTAGAAAAAGTCTGCCCTGCGGGGACTTCATTAGGGATTTTGTCTGGGTTGAGATTTGCTTTGCAGTTTGAATGTGCTCAGGCTGATTTGGTGATGTGCAGTAAGGCAGTTCATTTGTGTCACATTCAAAAAGCTTAAGAAAGCAAGCTTGTTACAGAGCAAATCCATTTCCCCCTTTTTAGAGAGCCCTTTGGTTTCTTTTTCATTCCTTTTCTAAGGGCAGACCTCTGCTGTTACTTCTGATTTGAAGATCAGATTTTATATTCGTGTTCCACAGCAGCTGCTGCGGGAAAAATTTGGCTTCTGGTGTGGATGGTGCATGCCTTTGAGGCCTGGCCCAGGCTGTGCATCTTTAATCTGCTAAACTTTACTCTTCAAATTTAACACATTTAAATTAGGGAGGCAACTGTGACTCAGGAGAAATTTTGACTTGATTCTATTACAGTTGAAATGCCATTGACTTCAATGGAATCGGGATTGGATCTGCTCCTGTAACACCACCGGTTTATGGTTGCATCAGCAGACCCCAATCAAGATAAGAGCTCTACTGTATTCATCATTTTAAAACCTAAATCTAGACAGGGTTCTTGCTCATGAGAGTCTCCACTCTAAACACAGTCTTTTAACATGTAAATGTTTATTGCTTTTGCATAGCAAGGGCGATTTCAGCCTGCTGATGCCTTTGTTAGGACTGCATCTAGTGTATAATCTGGACTCAGGAAACTTATTGGGGAAGACTTCAGGAAAATCCTTTGAGTCATTTTAGAATATACAAATGTTGTAAAGTTTAAACAAAATAATCTTTTTTTTTTTTTTTTTATACTTTAAAAATCTGAATTCTTTAGAAGGTCTGTGTGCTGCTGGTACCTGGTAGACCAACTGCTTGGTCTTTTGAGCTCTTCAGTCACCAGTTCTGTTGACATTGTTATTATATATCTTTTTTTTTTTTTCCCCAGGCAGATTGACAACTTCTTTCATCAAGGCTGAAATTAACTGCATGGCTAAAGTTTTACCCATTGAAAGACAGGTCCACTGATATGCGTATGTGCGTGTGTGCATGAGGAGTAGGGGTCTTGTGGAGGAACAGAGCCACCCGACTTCCTCTGCTGTTTCCCAAAGGCTGGGTCAGCTGTATCACATAAGAACCTAACTCAGGGCATAGCAACACCGAAGATATATGCATTTTTCTGAGAAATCTGAGGAAAATCTTTTTTTGTCCTACTCAGAAAGTGAAATGCTAAAAATTGTGTATCTAAATCCATGACTTAATTGGGATCCATGACTTTAGTGGGATTGCTCTGGGAAAAGCAATGAGGGAGGTGTTGAGAGAGTCATCTCTGGAGAGACTGCTTATGAGAAATGTTTGCCAGTGGAGAAGCACTACAGTCTGAAAGGGCAAATGTGGCACCTTTTCTTCAGCAGCACCTCTTTGAAATGCTGGCCTTCCTTTGTATGCAAAAAAGGTGGGAAATTAAAAGGCCTCATTTTTAAACAACTTAAACCAAATATGCAATCGAGTCCTGCTGCGTAAAGATCTTAGAGTACCAACCGTTTGCTGTACTGCCCACCAAAGCACAGTAGATTTTAAAATATCTCTGGCAAAGGTTTCTGAGACTGCAGTGGATGTTTGGCATTTCAGCAAGGAGGATGGGATCTTTCCAAAATGTGATAGCCTGTGATGGTTTGTTTGTTTGATGACCCCATTCAGAACGACAATGTGGTCAGTAACGTCCCTGTCCTCTGAGCTAGTACCTAGCAGGTAGCTTTACATAAACTCAATAATAAAATATAGAGACAGGCTTTTGTTCATCAGTCCTTGACCGAATCATCTTGCTGAAAGAATAAAGCAAGAAGTACTTTTTTAGTGTACATTTTTATCACAACGTATATATTATAATTATTTGGTCCCCATGGCAAAGTGTTTTATGAAGGGCTCTGAGCATTCTGCTGTTTTTATGATGACACCTTGTAGCTGAGGGATAAGGTGCTTCTCTAATGATGGGATAAATCCAGTTTAGAGGGTACTTACTGAGTGTGGAGACTCCTGCAGTTTAAGTACTTTTTATCACCCACTTTACAGCATCTTTCAGCCTGTTGTTAGGCTGCTCCTGCAAAGGCATCACTTCTGCTGAAGGAGGGCTATCTTTCCTTTAACCTGGTGTTCTGTGGTTGGAGAACCACAAACCAAAAAATACTGACAAAACACTTTGATGCTCTGCTCCATCTTAGGTGTACTTAAGGACAGCACGTTTTATTTAAAAATCTCTATTCAGTGAAAAGCTTAACTAGTATTTCAGGCTAAAGAGTGTGTGTGGTAGCTGCAGGACAACAGCCCTGGTTTGACATACACATTGTCTTTTGATAGAAGAGAATTTGCGGAGTGGGGAGCTGGGGTAGGTCAAGTTACAGCTTTCAGTAAATCTGAGCGTGCCTGAAATGGTCCTTTTAGTGTCTTAAAATATTTGTTACCTTTTTATCATTGCAGGCCTGATCCAAGTTCCATTTAAGCTGATGGGAACTTTTCTCCTGTCTTCTTTAAAAATTGGCTCTGGCCCTCGTATCAGATTGCATGCCACCTTGCTTTTGGATTCTTGGAAGGGTTCAGCCAAGCGTTATGAATTAGATGCTTAGATAACATTGATGACTGCAATTCTTGATTGTGCCAGGGAAACCAAAAATAAAATAGAGGTCAGAGGTGTGACTAGTAAGTGGAACAGTGTGGGGCCGGCCCTGCTGGCGTGGAAGGGAGGGGAACACACCTGCTGGCTTGTTTGTTTTTTAAGAGTTGACTTCATCTTCAGCTTCCAGAGAAATGGTGCTGTGACGGCTTACGTGGCCCGAGGCCCTGTCCCAGGAGCTTTGCGTGACTTCCAGCAGCAGCACAAGCAGACAGACCCTGGGTGTTTAGGTGAAAATGAGTTTTCAGCTAATGCACTTGGCTGGGCAGATCTAAATCAAACCTTTATGGACATAAGTGTGGCTGCTGGTAGGCAGCCCATGCTGGCAGACGCCAGCTCTAGCACAGTGGGGTTGCTCTTCCCATAACGATTTCATGTCCAGGGAGGGCACACTTAAAGCTTGACAGATGCTGCAAACTTGAAATCTCAAAGGACTGGATAACCAAGAACTGTGGATTTGGCAGTGGCAAAAATGGATGGAGGCCTAATTGGCATCTCACCCTCCTGCAGCTCATGTCAGAAGAGCTCTGTAAACAACCCTGGGATAGATCCCAGTCTGGTCCCTCCAGAGGAGGTCCGTGATGGTGGGGAAAGCAAGGGAGTGCGAAAAGAGGTGTGAAGGGGCAAAGGGGAGAAGCAATGAAATTCCTACGGCACTGATGGTCTCTTGGGGTTTTATTGTCGATGCTGGAGTCCGCTTGCTTTGTTCAGGAAGCTCTGCTTTTCTGTCACCTTTGTCAGGATGTGGAAGCACCGCGGTGTCTGTGTCTGTGTAGCTATTGAGGCTTTTGATGGAAATGCTCCCAAGGGGACCAGGTTCTGATGGATCTTGGGAACTTTACAAGCTTTTTGTATGAAAGATACTAATCTTTTAAGCACTCTCATAAGTGCTCCGTGGCAGCAATACAGAACAGTCACACTTTTTGTTTTTTTTTTTTTTTGGTAAATGGAGATTTATATATAATAAAATCTTTATACAAGTTAACTAGAAGCTTAGGAGGAACTAAGATGAATAGTCCGTCTCTGTGAAAGTACAAAGTGACCTCAGGTAGGGAGAATGCAATTGCCCAACTCTAGTTTTGCCAGGACGCCTAATTTCCCTCATCTTACAACAAGTGCCATGGAATATGAAATGCATGTGAGTGGCAGCGTGGGTGCCTGGCTATTTGCTTGGTCTCTCTTCTGGCCCTACAGAGTTTCCTGCTGTCTTTCTAAAGTGCTTGTGGAGAAGCAGTGACACAAACACAAAAAAATCCAGTCAGCTAGTTCTTTTGGCAGACTTTTTTTCCTTTCTTCTTTTTTTCCCTTCTTCTTTTTTTTTTTTCCCATGTTCTGTCAAATTATTAAACTACGCATTCTGAAAAAACACTGCATGGAGAAACTGTTCAGAGAAGTCTCGGTGACGTTCCCCACGTCAGACACGCGATGTGCGGGGCTTGCCTCCCGCTGCTGCCTGACTGGGAGAGGAAAGCGGTGCTGCTGGGACCACCGGTATTTGGCTTCTCCTTGTGGCTGGAGGTTGTCCACCCGGCCAGAGGCTAACAGGGTTAGCATGGGAGATCAGGCAACACTACGGAAAATGCTAAACTACACCTTTATTTATGACAGCTCTGGATGAGTGTTAATTATTAGCTGAACGTAGTATGTTCTAGAGGCTGTTTGCATTACAGCATGGGAAGGGCCAACTGTGTGTAAAATGTGTGCGTTTGTAGGCAGAACAGCAAAGAAAAACACGTTTTTTTTTTGTTGTTGTTTCTCTTCATTACATATGAAGTTTTTATTGAAATCATAAAGCCATAATGAGGGATTTGCATAAACTTAATTAGGAGACTATATGTTTAAACATGATTTTTATTAAGACAGGGTGGATTAACAGAGTGATAACGTGCAGCAGGTATGTAGGAAGTGCTGACTCCATCAGATATACTTCTTAATAGTTGTTTGGACTTCTGGAATAGGTGTTTTCTTGTGAACTGTCTCTATTGAGTCAGTGTAGCAGTTTGCAAAAGGGAAAACTGTACATGGCATAGAACAAAATAGTTTGCTAGATATGAAATATTATTTGTTGAGATTTTAGGAATGATGGTCTGAAGAGGTTTTCCTTTGTCAGGTTGCACAATAAATTGAAGTTTTAGCTCTGTAAGGTTATTTAAAAGAAAAAAAAGAAGAATATTTATGTGTTTTATATGGGACCCTGTACTGTACTTTCAACTACTAAGCAGCACAAATATCTTACTATTCTTTAGCGTCAAGAAACCATTCTCTGGACAGTGTACGTGTATTTTGCCTATTTCCACTTATTTCCAATTAGCTGCTTCACAAGGACATCTAATCTATTTTTAAACAAGCTGGCAAATCTTTTGGTGTGATGGCTGTGACTATCTACTTTATTAATTTACAATCTCACTTTTAATGGATCTGCCTGGAAATAGGGTAATAAGATTATTTTTCTCCCTGTTTAGATAGTGGAGAACGTAACAAGGGAAAGGGATTCTGGGCTTGCTAACACTGACCAGGCATTAACAGACTTCTAAATTAAATCTGCCTTCAGTTTCTGCCCTTGTGATGTGCGCATCTTTGCACAATTCAATTATTAGAATATTCCAAGTTAAATAACAGGTTGAAAAAAACCCAGGTGAAGCTTGAAATGCAGTAAAATGAGAATCAGTCACTTTGTAGTGGAGTACTCTATGAACAGTTCTCAAAGAAAATGTGGTGTGTGGTGCAACATCTGATTTATATAATTTTGAGGTCACCTCCTTATCTGGCCCTGAATTAAATGATTTGATCATGGCAGGCAGTCTCCCCTTTCACTGGAATGCAGGTTACTTTCCATAGCTGTTCCAGCTGGCATGTTTGGTATTTGTATCAGCCTTCAACAAAGGTGTCTAGTGACATCAAGTATGGTGCAAGCAAATATTGGTATGGCAAAAATGATAGGGAAGTCAGTTGCTAGAATAAAAGTATGCAAAAATTGCTGTATTCTAGAGCTAAATCTTGCTTTCTGACTGTGTGTACAGGAAAATGCTAAAAGTCATAGCCAGAAGGGGAAATGCAAGCCACTTGTGATCAAGAAACAGCATCTCTTTCCCATACCAGGAGAGTTGGCTTTAAGCAAGACTTTCCCATCCTAAGCTGGTGAGGAAGTGCTTGTTGGCAGGATGGACCAGCATCACCACTGTATAATGCTCATGTCTGGCTTGAATAAAGGCATGTGTGTTCAAAACATAAGCGTAAGCTACTGTTAAGTAGTGTTGTGGTAGTACATGTGGTAGGTTTAGTGGTGGACTTGGCAGTGTCAGGCTAATGGTCGAACTCAGTGATCTTAAAGGTCTTTTCCAACCTAAATGATTCTATGATTCTATCATTCTACATAGATGACTGTCCTAGTGGATATTGGTTTCTGTCTGTTGTGGTACTAGATCAGCCATTATTGTAAGGATCTCCCAGAGCATGGGAAGAAGGATATACTGGGATTTTGGTCCCCACATTATTGACGGGGCTTGATACAAAGTCACCGACGCTGGTTTACTCCAGTGGTCTCTGAATACAACCGGAATTTGTAGGTGTCCTAGAAGGAAACGGTTTGATGAATATGTAAAGAAATTATTTAACTTCGCTAAAAGTGTGATTGTTAGTGTCCCTACATACCTGAACCTGCTTCCTGATCGCTCTGTCGAGTTCATATCGAAGTATTTGCCTACTGTCCATACATGAATTTCTGAGAATTGTAATGAAGGACAGAAGAAATATAGCAGTGTTGTAAAAGGATGAAAAGTAAAAACAGGATAAGCTTGTGAAAAAAGGATTGAATTTGTAAGCTTGAAATCTATTGAACTCACCCAGAGCTCAGTACAATGCCAAGCTCCTTATTCAAGGTCTGCTAGTTAAGTGTATCACAGCAGTGTCATGATCCATCAAACCTGCCAGATAAAGAGAGGCTATTTTAAAATTTCTCCTTCAGGGCATGGGGAAGTACTGTTCTGGCAAAGACAGAAATTTATGATGATGCTAAAAAAAATGCAGATGAAGTGAATAATTAATGAATTGAAGACAGGACTGAAATATCTTCCTAAAATGTTGCTATTTTTAGCAGGGAGTGCTTCTGCAGTGCTTGTCATGTGATCCTATTGCCTTCTGAGAGCAGGAAAACAATTTGAATTAGTTTCTCTTTCCCCATGGACCTATAGGCCCAGCATATAATACCCCTTAGCATCTGCTTCTGCCTCAGAGCAAGGAAAGTGATTTTAAACCTCATGCAAAATAAAACACTAATAAAAGCTATAGTTAAAGACAATCTTTATAGCAGCTGAATAGTTTTTTATAGTAGTTTGTACAGTGAGGCTATACAAGGGGGCTGGTGCCATGTGTGTGACTTTCAGCTGCTGCTGAGGCCCAGCAACACTGATTGCTGCTGTGTCTTCTGGCAAAGGACACAGAGGAGATTGTCAGTAGGACGTTGACGGATCTGGCCCATAGATAAGGATTTAACGTAAAGAGATTTTTGCGTATTTTCCCTGTAACCAGTATGGAGTGTTGCTGTGTTTGGGCTACTTCGCGCATTTAAAATGCTACAGTCAGAAACGCCTCTGAAATAAATGGTGATGTACAACCGGCCTGTGCACGTGCTCACGGTTCTGCACGTTCTGCTCAGTGGGACCCGCAGGGAGGGAAGTCTCCTGGCCAAACCATAGGAGAGGGTGCGAGGGATGGGACCGCCATCTTCTGCTCCACCAAAGGCTCCTCCTGCGACTGCGCAAGCCGCAGGCGCCCGGTCCACACAGCGACATGGCCACTGCCGTAGTGAATACTCAAGTGTTTAGTGTCTGAAACCTGGTCCTGCCGGGGATTTCTTCTTCCTGAGGGGTGATGAGGTTCCCAGTGCCTGTCAAAGGGGATTTCAGGAACTGCTTACTTGCTGCCTTTCTTGCCTCCTGGAGTTGCCACAGGTTGAATTTAGAAGGAACCTCCAAATTCCAGACTTTTAGGCACTGAGGAGGACCCTGGCTTTGCAACCCAGTAGCCAGGGCAAGCTGCAGGCTTCGGTGATGGTGGGTTTTGTGAAGCTCCTGAATTCAGTTGTGGATGGTGACTTCTTGGGGACACTGGAGCTTGAGCTGTGGCTCCTTAGTTGTCTTCAGGCACACATTTACGGCTTAGGTGCCATAAATGCTTTGCTGCATCTGGGCCTTGGTCTCAGTTTTCCCATCTCTGCGTATCTATTTAAAAGCACTCTTTTAAGATTTAATGCCTATAAAACACATTCACAGAAGTCTGCGTTGGGTGGAGCTTTGTAATAATTAGAAATTGATCCTCAGCTGGAAGCTGAGTTTGGTTGATGCAATTGATATTCAAGTGAGAACTCTCGTTACAAAAAAAAATGTATTAAATGATTATTATTGTATTTTTTTTTATGCTGGCTGAGGAGACTATTTCCAGGCTTATTTTTCCCAACTTTCCATCAGCTCTCCCTTGCCAGAGCTCACTACCTTTTTTCCAGTCTTCTTGCTCAGTCACTTGTGTGCGTCCTCCATAAAATTAATCTGGTTTTCAGGTGGCTGCTTTTTAAGCAAACCCCATCTATTTAGACTGAAAGGATGTAGAGGAGTACACACAGACTGAATAAGTGGGTGAACTGGAAGGAATGGGAGTCTGTGGCAGGGGGATCTGGTGAATGGTTGATGTCTTTGGTGGGTCCCATCAGTAGGACAGGGCGCAAGGACAGCCCTAGTAAAAGTGAGCCTGGAGGAGTTTCCTCACCTAACTTCATCTCAGCACCTGGGGTTTGTGCTTCTGTTTGAAGCTCTCTTGAGTTGTGCTTCTGTGATACAAATGATAAACCAAGCAAAGGTTAGTAAAATTAACAAAATGCATCAAGTTCTCCATGCAATGAAAGGACATAGAGATTTTAAGGTCCTAAATTGTATTACAGCCCTGCAAACCACTTCTAGTTTTCTTTATTTATGTCTGCTTGTTCAAGTGTAATCATGATTGAAGCAATTAGTTATACAAGCCCAGTAATGTCTTGTGACATGCTTGGGAATGATGAGAAAACTGTTTTCAGTTTTGTTGTTGCTGTTTTGATTTGGGCAATGAGGCTTTTGGAGAACCATTTTTGCTTCCCATAGTTATCTACCCTTGTGACCGCTTAACGAAATACTCAGCAATGCAGCTTTACTTAGCTAAAACTGGGAATACTGAAATGGTTCATTTTGTGAATTGAGCAAGGAGATACTGATTTCAAGCCGTGAAAACAATAATTCTTTTAAAAATAGCTTATTTTTGTGGCTATCTCCTTACTGCTTTTTCTTTTCTTTCCTTAGGAAAAGTTAACCCAGGAGTGTGTATTCAGAGAGCAGTTTGAAGAAAACTGGTATAACACATATTCATCAAATCTATATAAACACGTGGACACTGGAAGACGATACTACGTTGCATTAAATAAAGATGGGACTCCACGAGAAGGGACTAGGACTAAACGGCATCAAAAATTTACACATTTTTTACCTAGACCAGTGGACCCTGAGAAAGTACCGGAACTATATAAGGATATTTTAAGCCAAAGTTGACAAAGACAATTCCTTCACTTGAGCCCTTAAAAAGTAACCACTATAAAGGTTTCATGCGGTGGGTTCTTATTGATTAGCTGTGTCATCACATCAGCTCCACTGTTGCCAAACTTTGTCGCATGCATAATGTATGATGGAGGCTTGGATGGAACATGCTGATTTTGTTCTGCACTTAAAGGTTTGTCCTCCTGGAGGAGAGCCTATGCCCACTCGCTTGATTTAGTACGAGAGGGAGCGCGAGGGAGTGAGTGCGAGAGAGAGAGAGAAAGGGAGAGGATGAATGGGAGTGAGAGCGCGAGAGAGAGGAGCCGAGGGGAGGAGGAGGAAGGCCTGATGCATGCTGGGGAATAGACACGCTTTTAAATTTTTGATCAGTTGTACTTCATCATATATCAGCATAGCTGCCATACTTTGATTCATCAGGATTTTTGGCTGGTGGCCTGCTCAAGTGTACGCTGCATTTGCAAAGGCATGGAGGGTGCAGTCTTACTTAAACAAGAGACTTTTCAGTTAATCGCTCTCTGGGTCTCACCCCACTGAGTTTAAAGCAAAGACCTCTTAGTAAAAAAATAAAATAAAAAGTTAAATTTATTTATAGAAATTCCAAAGGCAACATTTTATTTATTTTATATATTTATTTATTATATAGAGTTTATTTTTAATGAAATATGTACAGGCCAGATAGGCATTTTGGAAGCTTTAGGCTCTGTAAGCATTAAAATGGCAAAGGCCACTATGAACCTGTGGTAAATTCATGCAAGTAAATATAAAGGTGCATGGATAAAAAAAATAATAAAAAAGTAATAATAATAATAAATTCTAGTGACCCTCATGTACTAAAGGCGACAATCTCTTTTGTGCCCGTATTATTGTACAAGTATGCACACCACTCATGACACTGAGTCCTCACTATTCTGACTGCTTGTTTCATAGCTTGCCCCCAGAGGATTAAAGAGAAAACTGGGTCTTCAACTTTCTTTATGTGTCTGTAATATTTCCTCTCTGATAAAGTGACTTCTTACATCGTTGTAAACTTCACAGCTGTGGAAAATATAGGGGTTGGAATATATTCTACTTGTTAAAACCTATTGCAGATTATACCAAAGCTAAATGATAAATATGCTTTTTTTTTTTCCTAAAGCAGAATGCCAGAAACAGCATAAGTAATATCAACAATTGTACTAATTTTAAGATTCCACAAATAGCACATAATGGTTTCAGAGAGCAAGAACCAGGTTAACAGGATCACTCTTGTAAACATGTTTATTTGTGCACTTGCCTATCTACTATGAAATTATACAAGTTCCATAGGGGTCATTGTAACATCTTTTATGGAAAATTGCTTTCAGTGTGAACTGTCATAATACATGATATTAGCACCCTTCCTAAGGTAAAACTTGCAAAATGAAACTAATAAATCTATATCAATAATGACAATGAGGGGGACAGCATTAGACTTGTTTTTTTTTTTCTTAAAGTATATTCAAATATTCATGAACCATAAGTGAGCTGACAGTTTGTAATATTTAAGGGATTGTAGCTTTTTATGTTAAGCACACGAACACGTTGATTAGTAGTTACCATTTGGGAATTAACCCTTAGGAAGAGGCATTTTTTTCCCCAGTACCCTGAAGGAAAAAAAAAAAAGAGAAAAGAAAAATCATGTAAGGTCCATATGACAAATGCATTTTGTAGTTGTATCCCTTAGGATTTGAATCCGGTGCCATTAAGTTGAGCGTAACCCTTGCCATTGGATCTGTCGAGAGCGTGGCTGGTCCTGAAGCTCCTGGCTGTCTGCAGAGGCACGGAGGCTGAGCGCAGACTTGCTTTGGAGGAGCTATTCATAAGTTTGTAGCCTATTCGTAATTAAGTCATTTTTGCTCTAGGGCACTCTTGTCCATGCGATATGTATTATTGGAAGTGTAATTCTGTTCCAGAATAACCTCTGGCTTGGTGTCCTGAACGAGCGTGACCTTTCTGTACTGGAGCAGGTAGGAGGGGCCACGTCCCAACTGGTGATATCAGTAATCTTAAATAAAATGTGGCATTTTATGATAATTGTTCATGAATTATAAAGATACGTAAATTATGTTAATTGATTTGTAGGATACAGTTAGACATACTTGTCTAGGGACTGTTAGTGCCTGGGAATTTACAGCCTTTGACTGCAGCCCAGATTTTAACCCTTCGGAGCTGCTGAGACCTGCCGGCAGTTTGGTCAACTGGGGCTGAATCGTTTGTCCGGGCAGTGCAAAGCTGTGCTGGACTGTAGGAGAAGATGGCGAGCTTCTGGGGAGGACTAGGGATCATTGCTCAGTGTTAAACTGACCAATCCTACTGCAAGGAAGGGTGGTTACAACTCTTTTTCAGTAAATTTGACATACACCTGGAAATTAATTGCAAAGGTTAAAAATATTATGAGCTGAGGCCACGGTACTAGGCCATGGTTTGAGTCTTAATGTTAAATCAACTTGGATTTTTAGTCATAGGCAAATCGTTACTGCTAGTTAACATATTTCATTTAATTTATTTTTTTTTGTATTTTTCTAAAGAAAGGATTATGGCAGTCCATATAAATAAACTGTAACCAATTTACTCGAATAACCCATAATGGTGTGTAAATACTGACTTTATGTAAATATAGAAACATGTGATTTAACATAGGCATTATTGCGAGACTGGATGGTCCAGGAGCTGGCAGTTTGCCACTCCCTGCAGGTTCACTGGGTCACATTTGGCCTGTTTTGGGTAGCGAACAACAGATTCTGCTCAGTCAGTTGTGTAAAATGAGTTATTTATGTTTGTCTTCTGATGGGGGATGGGCAAAACCATGGGCATCACCCGGGTGCTGCTGAGCTCCTTTGCCAAGGCGTGAAGGGGTACGGATGCCCTCCCACTCCTTACGTGGTCCTGCTAAAACAGGGTTGGAGAGAGCTGACGTGGTGAAGCGGGGAGGCTTGCAGTGCTGCTCCTCCTGTGCTGTGGACAAGCAGAAGTCTTCATTTTCTAGTGCTGCCCATCTGGCACCTTTCTTGAGCACTAAAATTCACTTGAAGAAAAATCTGAGGAAAAAACAAAAGAAGGATTGGTGTTATTTACTTGATATTCTGTAATGGTGTGTAAATACATACAGAATTCTGTAATTTGTATAAATACATTGCTATAGAATTTTGAAAATTGGTATTATTTGCTTGATGTCCCTTCAGAGAATTTTCTTATAACCATGCACATGTGTAATAATGGGATTGCAAAAAGATATCCTTTCTTATTCCTAGAAAAGGTATGAGAAAATTCCAGGAAGACCAAAACCATCAATCTTTTCTATTTCTTTTTGCTAAATTGGAAAAAACCGGGGGGATATATTTTTGGCAAGAATTGCATTAGCATTTCACCTAAAGCAGATCTGTCTGGGCAAGCGGTGTGGGCAAAAAGGTGATGGAGCTCCAGAGCAATGTTCTTCTATGGGCTGGCTTTGAGCTGCATCTGGTAGTGTCTCAGGCAGCGCTCCCAGACCTAAGTGGGGTTGGTGAAACCTAGCAGAGCTGGGCAGTGCAGAGAGTGGAAAGAGAAAAATCTGAGGAAAACTATCTTAAATTGTCACCAATCAGTGCAGAACTGAAACTGCCTGCCAACTGGAAGGAAAAATGACTTCTTTCGTAAATATGTAGGCTGGAGATGGGACACTCTGGTGTAAAAAGTCAAGCGTTGCTATTGCCTCCCTGGGAAAAGAGGAATGTGTGTTTAATAAACATACAGATAGGAGCGAGCTGAAGAGACTGCTTCCAAGGCAATCTCTTAAGCTTCTTTGGAGGCAGAATATGGCAGGAGGTAAGAGCAGATACATCTGCAGCATGTCTTTCAGAGTTCCTTGCATCATCTTCTTAGCTTATGCTCTGCTCTGCATACTCTTGTATCAAGTAAAGATGAGGATATGAGGTCCAGATTTGTTACCTGTCATTATAGGAGTAGAAGTAGATGGGCTGTGAGCCATGCCGAATACCTTTTTGTGTGAACTCCTGTCCCAGCTAGTGAATTCTTACAAGGTCACTGTGAGGTACATTAGCAAATACGGAGACAGAGATACAACTGCAGTTTGTCTTGCAGAAATGTGAGGCTCTGGGTTCTTTGAAATTTTGATGAAATCTTGGAAACTCAGCACTTACTTGTGTAGCTGTGTCTGTGTAGGCAGCCGTATTGGTAGGTAGGCAATCTGGGGGAAGAAGGAACCAACAACATCGTCCTCAATATTTTTTTCCACACGGCATATCATTTACTGATCTGAGAATAGAAACCAGAAGACTGCTGTTTTCCAGGCTTTTATCTCTGTTTTATCTCTGCGCCCCATGGGTTGCTCACAGGTCAGGCCTCTCCTGCCTTGGTGTTACCTTTCACCTTACCATAACACATAAGGTGATTTTGCCATCTGGCCCCTAAATAAGTACCAGTATTGTAACCTCATCTCCTCTTGTCAAGAAGCTGGAACAGCTTGCCGTAGAGTTTGTTGATGAACAGTTTGTCATTGTGAAGTGAGCAGGGCATGGCTAATTAGCATCTTAAATTTAGGATTTATAAAATGTATCCATCAAGGATAAGGAAGACAATTAGTGATTATAAACAAAGCAATGCTATTGCACAAGGTGTCTTGTCATCTCAGTTGCATGATGTTTGAAAGCAGAAAATGTTTCTTGATATTCAGGAAATTTAAAATGAGAAGAGTAATCAAGTTCCACTTGCAAAGGAGTTTATAAAACCCAATCTTACTGCCTTCTTCTCCAATGGCTATATCTTTAATAGCTTGTGTGCATTTTCTTCTACCTGATGATACTGGAAAAGACTTATTTTTCATTCATTATTTCTGAAGTTCAACTGCCTTCTTTGTATAATTTTTCAGAGTTATTCTGGTCTGAACACCAGGGTAGGAAAGTGCAAGGACCTGCACCTGGGTCGTGGCAATCCCAGGCACAAATACAGGCTGGGAGGAGAATGGATTGAGAGCAGCCCTGAGGAGAAGGGCTTGGGAGTGTTGGTGGACGAGCAGCTCAACATGAGCCAGCAATGCATCCTTGCAGCCCAGAAGGCCATCCTGGGCTGCATCAAGAGGAGCGTGGCCAGCAGGTTGAGGGAGGTGATTCTGCCCCTCTACTCTGCCCTGGTGAGACCCTACCTGGAGTACTGTGTCCAGCTCTGGAGCCCCCAACATAAGAAGGACATGGACCAGTTGGAGAGGGTCCAGAGGAGGGCCATGAAGATAAGAGGGCTGGAGCACCTCTCCTCTGAGGACAGGCTGAGAGAGTTGGGGCTGTTCACCTTGGAGAAGAGGAGGCTCTGGGGAAACCTTATAGCAGTCTTCCAGTACCTCAAGGGGGCCTAAAAGAAAGCTGGGGAGAAACTCTTCAGCAGGGCCTGTTGTGATAGGGTGAGGGGTAGTGGTTTTAAAATAGAAGGAAGCAGATTCAGACTGGACATAAGGAAAAAAAAATTTATGATGAGGGTGGTGGAACATTGGCATGGGTTGCCCAGAGAGGTGGTGGAAGCCCCATCCCTGGAAACATTCAAGGCCAGGTTGGACAAGACTCTGAGCAACCTGATCTGGTTGGAGATGTCTCTGCTCCTTGCAGGGGGGTTGGACTAGATGGCCTCTAAAGGTCCCTTCCAAGCCTAACTATTCTACGTTTCTATTATTCTAAATGATCCTCAAGTC